>APFE030923551.1:172328-231149 GCA_000404065.3 Pinus taeda | reverse complement strand
TTTGGAGGTGCAGTCAGTTGGATGAGTAAGAAACAATCTGTAGTGGCACTATCAACTACAAAGGCAGAACACATGGCAACCACTCATGCAAGCAAGGAAGCAGTTGGTTGCAGAGATTGTGTTCAAGTATGGGGTTAGTACAGGGAGCTATAAGGATAGACTGTGACAGCCAAAGTGCAATTTTCTTGGCAAAGAACCCTGCTTATCATTCAAAGACAAAGCACATTGATGTTTAGTATCACTTTCTGAGGGATATGATAGAAGACAAAAAGGTGTTGCTGGTAAAGGTGGACACTTTGAAGAATACTGCAGATGCATTAACAAAATCTGTAAGCTCTGAGAAGTTCTCTTGGTGTAGAGAAACAATGGGCGTTTAAGGGCTGGAGAAATGACTAAGGTCTCCTGTGGCCCCCTGTGGAAAGAAAACAACAAGTGGGAGATTGTTGGGTTGTGTTATATTATTTCCACGACTAACCTACGTAGTGAACCGGGGGGTTAGAGGGGGGTCGTAGCCCCCCCTTCGTTGCGCTGATTGTGCAGCGGCGGGGTCACAGGGGGGTTTGAGGGGGCCGGGTAGCCCCCTCTACTGGGATCAGGGCAGCGCCCTGGGGAAATTTTTTTTGGACCCTATATTAGGTTGGGCGAACCTACCTATGGTTTTCGGTCCATGGTTGTGGACGCGATGGTTTTCAGTCCATGGTATTGGATGCTTCGGCATGTATAAATATGTATTGTAACATTGAAAGGAACATAATGAAAAATCAAGTTGGTAGTCCCTGTTTTGGGATCCAGTGGGAAATCTCTGTGTATATGTGTTTTATGTGTTATGCTCTCGCATTGTTTATTTTTCTGTGATTTAGAATTCGTATGCAGGTAATTTCTATACGGGATTAAAAACTACAGAAATTACAACCAACCCTTTGCAAATGGTTTTGCATACAATAAATAGACTATGCCATTGGGAAATAGAACAACCCAGAGTTGGGGAGTTTTTCAAATCATTACAAAATGTAAATGGAAAGCCAACCATTAGTAATAGGTGCAGTGTTACAAAAATGAAAAATTGCTTGGGTGACTGTTCGCCTTCCTTTGCCACTTGGATAGGAGTCCACCTTTAGTGAAAATACTTTTTAAACATTGCCTTAGTTGCTGAGAAAAATATAGTGTAAATGAGCGGGCCCACTTGGAGAAAGTCGCGAATCGAAATGTCGCGGAGCGGAAGTGATTTTGGCCTTTTGGTCCCTGCGCGCCGCGCCCAAATCTATATGCACCGCGCCACTTTGGAGGCGATTTGAGGTACCTGTTGACGTCCAAATTGTGCCCAAGTGTGCTTGTTGGAAATCCCTACCTGTCTACTTTCCAACCCAAGTGGAATTTCTAAATTTTGTGCTCATTTTCCCCTCCAAAACTTCATTCTCCCAAGACTGCTTCCTGTGTGTCAAAATAGGGGTAGAGAGGTCATTGTTTGAGTGTTTTTGACCTCCCGGGGACTCAAAACTTGCCCAAACTTCTTGTCCATGCACCAGCAGTCATGATTTTTCATGCTGAATCCAAAAATGCAAACCTTGTTTTGTGCCCAGAAATTTGTCAAGTGACCAAAATTGTCCCAAATTTTTTGAAATTTGGGCTGGAGGTTCCCTATGAGGTGCTATGCTGGGCCACAGAGGCTTCAGCCAAGATTCGAAGCCGATCTTGCTCTTTTTGCCTTTTTTGTCTCTTTGTCGCTCTCCCCAATTTCGCCTTCAAACTCCTTATCCGAGCCTTTGAACTCATATTCCATGCCCTGTAGTGATAAACCATCCGCCTCAATATGGTTTTGTCCTTGTCAGCCTTCTCTAGCAGTCTCTCAAGGTGGATGTTGATACGCTCGAGCCAATACTCTCAGTCATTGTTAATCTCTTTCTCTAATGGAGTGAGCTCAATCCTCTTACGTTGGGCAGCTTGGCGATTCTCACGAATGTTTTGCAGCTCCATGATCTCATGCTGGTCTTCGAGCTGTTTGTTCCTCTGCTCCAAATACCTGATAATCCACTTAGCCCACTCGAAATTGATTGACAAGTCTTGGATCTCTGTTTGCTGCTCCTGGATGGTCCTCCTAAGTTTGGCACTCTCCACATCTGTATCATCATCATGAATGAGGATGAAGTCGGGCTCTTGTTCACCTGATGGCCCCTCATCATGCATGGGCCTCTTGCCCTTGTCCTGTACCTATGTTGCTGATGTCGGAAGCGAGGCCCCTTCCACCCCGGGTGGAGATAACACTCGCTTTGCTGCTGCAAACAAATGTCTACTGCCTCTCTGATAGGTGATGAATATTGGCATAGTAGTGGTCTCATGGCGCTCATACGATGAGAAGGACCACCTATCTCAGTTTCAACCTCTGATATACCTGTGAAGTGCTGAAGAGGTCGGGAGATGAAGTCATCCCAAGTAATGCTTGAAATCCCAGCTGATGATCCACCAAAATCTTAATTAGAGCAAAGTGATAAACACTGTTAAGTTGCTGCTGAGGGGTCTTGTGCTGCATGAAGGTGTTCATCCTCTCTATGTTCCTGCAAATGAAATATGGGATGTTCATCATCCGTACCCTGGTGAAGTGCATGAGCAACCTGATGTGATAGGCATATAAACGAGAGAACCTCCCCTCACAGCTGAAATATTTCATGATCAATTTCATGAGTGGAGCATATTCATCTTTCAAATATCGGAATGGAAAGCCTCTTTGGAGCTGCCTCAAGAAACTGGCCTTAATGTAAGGCTCATAATGCTGCCAATCCACCTTCTGTTTCTTGTGCCATGGTTTTCCAACGTTTGGTATGTCGGTTGCTAATGAGACAGTTTCAGGTGTCAATGTGAAGGTGACACCGGCCAAGATAGCATGATATCCATGTAGGTGAAGCACAAAAATACGGGCCAACTCATGATGAACTCGAACACTAGCCACCCTTTGACAAAACTCCAAACATGACAAATGCTGGAAGCATGACATAGCAAGAGGGCAGGCCTGCAATTCTGTGAGGGTGGTTGGTTCATCCCTAACATGTTTGCCACTTTTGTGATGTCTTCTGGGAGCCTGTTCTTCTGAGGATGAATCACTTTGGGTTTCCATCTCATACTCCGATGAATGCTCAGATGCCATGACTGCTGTATGTGTACTGTGCTTGGACTGCCCTTTGATGATCGTAGTGAAACTATGTGTTGTTGTGATCTCTGCCACCAAGGGGAATGATGCAAAAAGGGAGTGTTAGGAAGGGGAATAATATGATGGGATTAGGGGTTATGGGGGAAAATTTTGTTTAGGGACATGTAGGAGGGTTTGGGGATTTTATAAGGTAGGGTTTTGGGGTTTTACATTGACAAATAAGAGGAGGGGATAGGGAATAGGGGTTTGGTAATATTTTAGGGTAGGTAAATATGGGAAAAATGGAATAGGGGGAAAGGGAAATTGGAAAGAAGGGGAAAAATGAAAGGGAGCAGGAACCTTGGCCTCAACACAACAAATTTGAAACCCTAAGAGAAATGGCTTTGATGATTTCAAGTGGTAGGGTTTAGGCGATTTTATTGCAACTATACATGGCCATAAACCAACATCATATCCACAAAATTTGATGAGCAAGAAAGATGTAGACCCTACCTGTCAATTTGAAGGGTTTCAAAGTGATTTGTTGCAAGTTTGGCACAAATTCGGGCCTTTGTGGGTGTGCGCCGCGCAACAAACCCGGTGCGCCGCGCTCTATGTGTGCGCCGCGCCTATGTATTTCCACCACTCTGGGGTCGCGCTCTATGCGCCGCGCCTGTGTATTTCCACCACTCTAGGGTCGCGCTCTATGCGCCGCGGTCTCTATGTGTGCCGTGCCCCTCTGTGTGTGCGCTGCGCCTGTGAAAATGACTCCAACCTCTCCTAAAATGCGTGCTAACTCTTCACAATGACTTTGCAATGTTTCTCTCTATCTTTGGTGTGCACAATGACTTTGTTTCTTGTGGGCATATTATATAAAGACCTTGGAGTCATGGGTTTAGTTTTTGTTTCTTCAAAACCCACTTTGATAATGTTTTTATTTTGGCTCTTTTTCCTGATTTAATGCAACTCTATATTTCACTTTTCCCTTTGAATTTTTAGCTAAAATGATGAAATTTTTTCGCACTTTTTGCAGGGGTTATTAACATGGAATTTGGCCAAGGAAACCATGACTGCGCCTGAAGAGATAAACTGGAGAATTTTTTGAAAATTATCACAAATGACACAATGTTTGACTTTTCTTCAAAAGAGAGTTTTGAAGAACAGTTGTGATCTGTCAACATGACGATAAAATTATTTTAATCACAACTTTGTAAGGGCCTCCCTCTGGCCTACATGGCTTTATTGGACATGGTTGAAGACCAAATTGACTAATCCCTAGACCTAATGACTGAAAATAACTCTCGTCCATTAAAAGATTGAACATTGACTCTCATGGAATTTAGTGAACATTGATGAAAAAACTTAAGCCAGCAGGTGCCAGACATGAGGGGAAATGAATGAAAAGACCTTTATGAGATTATGGCATGCCCCTAGCGGAATGCAGCTGAGTAAATGGAGCGAGACGCCTAAAAATGAAATGCATAAAGAGTTTTGATCTCTGACAGAGGATTGACAAGACCGACTCTAACAACATGTTTACCCTGGTTGGTTGGTTACTTGGGTAGATGTGGGAGGAATATGTCACATAGTGATCCAGTGGTGATTGTGGTAAAGCCTAGAGACTAGGAGACAGGAAAACTAATCACGGTGTAGGTGGAGAATTCCGGTGGCATCCATGCTTGTTTAAGGCCTAGTGATCCGGTGGGGATTGCGGTAAAGCCTAGTCTATTGATGAGGGTGAGGTGGTTTAGCCTCAGGAATCCCTAGTTGATATTGGTTATGAGTCCCACATTCCTACTTGGAATATGGCACATGGCTGATTAGCTGAAAGAAAGATTTGGTTCGACCAATCTATGGTCAGGTGGTTCGTGGAAGTTCCATACCTGGTTGGCTTATGCATTCATTAATAAAAATTCCTTCTCCTTGGTAATTCATGTGTAAATGTGTTGGTCTATATGTGGATTTTATGGTTGTTGCATCCTTGTCATTTCTGTTGTTTATATACTCGTTATGAGTATGTTTTATGACAATGATGATGTATGGCTCTCATCATGTTTTTATTTGTACATGAATGAATAATGAATATATGACTTAATAGATGATAATGCAATTAATTTAATAAGGCATTGATGCTTCTTAGTGATTCTTAGATAAGTATGAGACCCCTATGCTCAGATATGTTGTTAGGACTTGTAGAATGCATATTTGTCACATGTTTGATGAAATGCTTGTCATGGCTAGTGGGGGTCAGTTAAATTCTTTGTTCAAGTATTTGCATCAGTACCATTGTTTCGATGTTATTTATCATTTTTGGAAGTCTCATGAAGTTTTAGGCAGTGGCCTAAGACCTAGCCCTGAAAAAGTGGCACAAAATCTATGGTCGCAGGCTCAGAACTAGCTGAAAAATTCCCCAGTCACTGGCATGCCCTTGTTGTGGGAGCGATTGGAGGGTCCCAATCAGATGCATTCCCATGTCATGGGAGCGACTGAGGTTCTAAGGTAGCGAAATGTTAAGTTGTGTCAGGGGATGATCACCTAGAAGGGTTGATTGGATCTTGAAGGTTCTATAGCATGTGCAGAAGGTCAGCTTGGTTATGTGTTGTCAATTCCACTTCCTTAACTGTACATGGAGAGTTGAATCACATCATAGTAGCCTCTCGTCACATGTCTACCCCAACAGACCAGTTAAATTGGGTAAATGTGGGAGGAGGGTTTTACACAACCAGTACACAACAAGCACTCAATGACCATGCAACAACCTACCACATGCTTTCCCTCTCAAAATTTTGGACCTGTATGTCTCTCTAGTAAGTCCAACCAATTAAAATTATGATTTAATTTATTTTATGTTTACACATAATGTATCAACAAGCCATGTCCTCCATGTTGGCACTATAAAAGTCATAATTTTAATATTACAACAACAAGGGCATGATGAGGGATGTTATATTTGACTATAGTTAGGAGTACTCTACATATTATAATTTTTTTCCTCAATAATTATTATCAAAACTAGTTACATGATTGTTTATCAAAATTATTTGTTTTGTTATGTAAATTGTATTTTGAATGTATAGATAGATTTAGCTCTCAAAAAAACCCTTGATATATCAGATTTATGTAATTTCAATGACGTTTCTAAATTTTGGACAAAATTAATCATAAAATGTAAAAAAAAGGGTTAAAAGTTTTACCATTTAGTCTAACTGAATGAAACATGAAGATATTATCATGATGATAGTAAGTAACTATGTAATAAGATGATTCTACTTTCTACTACAAATTTCCCCAAATATGGTAAAAATTTTAAATTTGACCATAAGATGATTGTATTTTCAATATGAGTTAGGTGTTTTTTTTTCATAGTGAAATGATGTTCCTAGAGCTCTATTATTGTTTGAATAGACTAATTTATTAACATTCATCCAAGTTTTATGCATGGTGGAACAATGTTTATAGAAGTTTACTATTGGAAAAAGTGTTCAAAGAACATGTATTTAACTGTGTCAAGCATACATTAAAGGAGTTTGAATCTTGCAACTAGGTTTTAGTCTTGCATGGACGGGTCCATGAGATTTTAAACATTGATATGGTACAACTTAGCTTAATATCCGAGGATGAAAAGTGAGAAGGTATTCATGGTTATAACAAAGAATATTTTAGCAAAAGAACTCTATTTCCAACTATAAACATGATAAAAAAATGTAAACTTTAGGTGTCTTAACACTTCCACTATGATTTAAGTTTTATACATGGAGAAATTATGTTCCAAAGGGTTTTTTATTGGATAATGTAGTCTTAAAGTCCATCTAAGTTCTATGCATGGTGGAATGATGCTCTTAGGTTTGTTATTGGATAAAGTGTTCAATTTCAAACATGTGTTAAAGAAGTTTGCCATCTGTTTAACCATGCCAAACATGTGTTAAAGAAGTTTGACATCTGTTTAACCATGTCAAACATGTGTTAAAGAAGTTTGACATATGTTTAACCATGTCAAACATGTGTTAAAGAAGTTTGAATCTTACCATTGGGTTTTAAACTTTCATGGTGGGGTCACTGAGGTTTCATGGTAGACTCACTTTTATAAGGATGAGATAGGAGAGGAATCTCATAGTCCTAACACATAATCTTTTAGTAGGACTCTATTGCTAACTTCAAATGTGATAAAAATGCAATAGAAA
This sequence comes from Pinus taeda, assembly GCA_000404065.3. Lineage (NCBI taxonomy): Eukaryota > Viridiplantae > Streptophyta > Pinopsida > Pinales > Pinaceae > Pinus > Pinus taeda. The sequence goes on along the minus strand of APFE030923551.1, from coordinate 223,847 downwards.
TTTCATGTAGAATCACACTTCTACCATTATCTAAGTTTCGTGCATGGTGAAACAATGCTCCTAGAGGTTTAATATTGGATAAAGTGTTCAATTAATGTCCATTTAACTGTGTCAAACATGTGTTAAAAGGTTTAAATCTTGCAAGGTCAAGAACATTCATTTTTTCATAATAGCCAAGAATTTCTATTATATTTAAAAATAATTTAGTTGGGGGCTTAGTGTGAGTACAAAATATTCATATACCTCATAACATGTTCCCAAGAAAATGGTCAGAATATACAAATACTCTTAGACCATTTATAGTGTTTTATGACTTTTTTATCCAAACATAGTGGAGATGTTTCAAGATTTTCCCATTTATACACTCCAAATTCTACCTAGCACAAAAAAAAATTTGCACATCATTCTTTTAATGTTTTGCATTACCCATGGAGGTTAGTACTCCTAATTTTTGTTCTAGCTACCTGGCAATTTAATTTCCTCATTTAGCCTCTAAATCACCTCCTTCTACTGAGATCTAATAAATCCAATTCCTTCTTATAATCTTTGAAAACTGAACTTAAGATTTAATATATTATCCATGAGAATTAAAAGGTCCTCATGTAGAGACAAAAGTTTTTCCTCTATTTTTTTTCCTGCACTTCCTTGAGTCATATCTTGAGTGCAATCTAAAGGAAAAGAAAATTCCAATCCTAGGGGTGTCCAAAAGGGATTCCCCAATTCCAACTTTAAGGGGTATGTTAAAACATAATCCCTTGGATGAAAGAAGATTCACTTCCAAAAGTTCTAACACTCCATAGAACCAAAGCACCCTGATTCAATACAACAAGCAAGATGATGTCCAAGCCCAATTTGTCGATTGACATAAATTTTGGGTTGGGAAAATCAATTATTACGATCTGGATGATAAAAGGGATGACCCAAATGATGATGACTTGTCGTCGATGATAAGATATTCCACTGTATGGAGCACCACCAATCACAAGTGAAAACAAAATACATCTACCATTCATAATAGACTAACCAATAAGGGAAAAAAGGAGTCCCCCTGTTCCTTGAGATGAAACCAATTAAGCTAGTCACCTAAAGGAAAAAATTGAGAAGACATAAAATCTATATAGACAATCCCATAAGATATAATTAGAAGGAGACTTTTGAAACTCTTCCTCCCAGCTAAATAGATATTTAACCCCTCTTGTTATAAAGAAATGAAAAATAAAATATTTTTTATTCTTAGTAGTCCATTCACCATCCTCTCCTTTAAACATCAAAAGTTTCACACACAGTGGAATATATTCACCCCAAATTACACAAATAAAATACTAAGATCCAAAACCCATTGCAATGATCTAGATCAAAACAACAAGCCTGATACTAAACTAAGAGACCGTTGGCCACCACAAGGCCAATATACATAGATGTAGAGAATGCCAATCTACAACACCAATTTTAAGATTGGAACAGAGTGAGGAATTAAGATGTATTAGAGAGCACCAAACCTCAACAAAGAGAATCAAGAGGCATGCCTTGCCCCTATCTCATGGCAGAAAAGAGTAGATGATCATGCACATATCTATACCAACCTAGCTAGGCTACTAGCCAGATGTATGAGCAACTCCAAAATTATTCCAAAAATTTTCAGGCCAAGAGTAACTCCGAATGAATTTGTTAAAATTGCATTAAGATAGAATAGGACTATATACAAGGAGAGGGAGACTATTTGGTTTCATCTCCGAATGTCTCTTCTCTTCCAACTTATTTTATTTTTCTATTTACAATATTTACATAAGATTCCTAATTCCAAATATTAGGTGTCAACATTCCCCCCTTAATATGAAGGGATGTTGTTGAGTCCAAGCATCATTCTGTCTTTTAAAGTTTTCCCTTCCAAGTGCTTTGGTGAAGATGTCTGTAATCTTCTCATTTGTGGAACAATGTCATAGTTGGATCGTCTTGGCCTCAACATGATGTCGAATCAGACTGTATTTTGTATTGATGTGCTTCGTTTGATCATGGAATTTTGTGTTCTTGGCCAACTTTATCGCATAATTGTTGTCAATCAAAAGAGGAGTTGAATGTACTTGTTTCTATTACAAATGTTCTAGAATTTTCCTGAGCTGCACAAATTTCTTTGTTGCTTCAATTGTTGCCACATATTCTGCCTCAGTTGTGGAATTTGCTAGAGCTGATTGTTTGTATGACCTTCGGGAGACAACTCCTGATCCAAGAATCATAACATAACCTGAAGTAGATACCCAGTTTCTTTATCTCCATCGAAATCTGAATTAGAGTATCCAATCATGTAAAAGTCACCCACCTGTGTATACTTGAGTCCAAAATCTTGAGTTCCATTCTAGTACATTAGAACCCTTTTTGCAGCAGACTAATGACCCTCACAAGCCTTTTGCATAAACCTGGAGAGGATTCCAACAACAAATGAAATTTATGGTTTGGTATTCATCAGATAGTTGAGACTTCCTACGAATTGTTGATACTTCATTGCATCCTCAAATTCTTTTCCTTTAGTGGACGTAAGCTTTAAGTTCTGTTCCATTGGAGTAGTCAAAGAATTGCACTCAACCATGCAACACTTGTTCAACATATCTCCAATGTACTTCTTCTGAGAGAGGAAAATAAACTTCAGATGTTAGGTTACTTCAATACCAAGATAGTAGTGAACATAACCCCAATCTGTCATTTCAAAACCTTTCCTCAGTTCTCTCTTAATAGATGCAATGTAGTTGTCAGTGTTCCCTATCATCAGAATATTATCTACATACACCACAAGATATACAATTATTTTTCCAAGTTTCTTGGAAAATATAGTTGCATCATTAAGATCATAATGTTTGAAATTCGGTTTCAGAAGATGCTCAGTCAATTTCTTGTACCAGGCTCGTTGTGCTTTCTTAAGGCCTTACAAGGATTTTACAAACTTGCATACTCTGTGTTCCTGACCCTTCACAACAAATCCTTCTGGTTGGGACATAAAAACATTCTCTTTCAAATATCCATTGAAGAAAGCAATTTTTACATCCATTTGATGGACTTTCCAACCGTTCTAAGTTGCTAAGGAAAAGAGTGTCTGGATGGTAGCCCATATTGTTGTGGGGGAAAAGGTCTCCTCATAATCAACCCCTTTCTTCTGTGCGAAACCTTTTTTCACAAGCCAAGCTTTGTTCTTTTCAAGTGATCCATCTGCTTTATACTCGTTATTGAAGAACCACTTGCAGTGTATTGGTTTGGTTCCCAATGGAGGATCAACCAGCTTCCAAGTGCCATTTTTTTCAAAGCATCATATTCTTTCTACATCACTTGTTTTCATTCATAATGATAAGTGACTTCTTTTAAGGAAGTTAGCTTGAAATATGTAGACAAATTTAGTTCACAATCATAAGAAACATCCATATCAATAGGTGAATCAAGATCGTCTACATCACCTCCATTTTGTCTGGTTGAGATTCTTCATTCATGTCTTTCCAACCTCATCAAGACGAACACTTTCAAGTGTCTTTGTCAGCCATTTTAGAGAACCTTTCTGAGATGGCCTAGGCTACTTAGTTGACTTAGATGGGGCTGAATCAAGATTTAGCCTCCCAATTATGTCAATCACATCACTCAAAGTGTCATCTTGATCAATGGCTAGAGCTTCATGCGAAGGAGAGTGTGCTTCAGATGGAGATTCCATAGATTGATCTAGTACAAGGATTCCCCCTTCAATATGTGGAATCTCATTATCAAACTCTTGAAAATACTTTGCGTATTCGAATCTATCCAAGCAATCAAGATTTCACTCAACAACATTGTTAATCTCAGAAGATTCAAGAAAGATCACATCCTTAGATATTATAAACTTCTTATTAACTTCATCATAAAGACATTATGCTTTGGAGGTATTTGAGAATCCTAAGAAGATACATTTGTGACTCCTTGCACTGAGTTTGTTTCTTTGTTCCTTGAGTATCAAGGCATAACAGGTGGAACTAAAAACCTTGAGATGCCTCATCGAAGGAATGTGGCCATACCACATTTCATAAGGAGTCTTGCTTTTTATAGCATTAGATGGACACCTATTCTTTATATACAGAGCAGATAGAACTACATCAACCCAAAACATCAACTTAAAATTCTTGAAAAAGCATAATTTAGCATACCATATTTAAGATTGTCATGTTCATTCTTTCAACTACTTCGTTATATTGGGGATTATAAAGCACGATTATTTATTTTTTGATCCCATGTGGGCGAAGATAGTTTCAAATTCATTTGATGTGTATTATTTTTCATTATTAGTACAATAGAGCCAATATGAGATTGTGCATCATTTTCAATCCATGCATGAAAGTTCTTGAAAGTTTCAAAAGCTTGAGATTTTTTCTTCAATAAATAAACCCAACACATTCTGGTGTAGTCATCAATAAATGTCATCATATGTTTATTACCATTTGCAGAAGTAATAGGCATTGGTCTACATAAATCAAAATGAATGAGTTCAAGTTTTCTATGTGCTCTATAATGTGAATCATGAAAATACTGTTTGTTGTGATTTCGTAAGATATAAGCATCACTTTGCTTAAGTTTCCTCGGAATTGTAAAAAAATAGTAACACCATTTTTCTTCAACAAATGGAGGTTGTCATAGTTCAAGTGTCCAAATCTAGCGTGCCATAAAAGAATTCATTGAAATGTACCTTCATCATAGTGAGAACTGTATGAATTTTTTTGTGCACGAGTAGGGATTCCTTGCAACTTCATAAGTCTTTCTTCTTTTATCCCAGTCATGACAAGTGAGTGATTTTATGCTTTTATAACCTCAACCTTGCCATCAAATATGTGAATGGAGTGTCCTTTTTGGTGGATGTGGACCAAAGACAAGAAGTTTCTCCTCATTTATGGGAGGTATAAAACATCATGTAGAAGAAAGTCTATAAGACCAGGTAGTTTGATCTTGATGGTGCCAAGCTCCAATGGCTTGAGTTTTGACTTGTCTGCAAAGTATATTGGTCCATCAACATTATGAGTGAATTCTTCAAAGAAATATATATTGAAATTCATGTGGCAAGTTTCTCCTACATCAATCAACCAAGCATCTTTCCATGAAGCAAGTGAAGCATTGAATAAGTCCTTAGTTACTCCAATGTTTCAATGTGCCAAAACATAATGAGCAGACTCGAGTGCTTTTCCTTTCCCTTTGTTAGGTGTTTTATCTTTTCCTTCTTTTCTTTCCTGCTCGATCCTTTCCCAAGGTAGCTTACATGTGGAAGCATCATGTCCATCTATATTGGATCATATGCAATGGAGATCAGACCTTTGTCCTTGGAAATGTATGCCCCTGTGCCTCTAAAATTATTCTTTCCTCTTCCTCTTCGACCACCTCTTCCTCTAGAAGAATATTGTGCATGATTCTTCTCTTTTTGTGAAAGGAACAAAACTTCTTTAGAATATTGTGGAGTGGTATTCTTCCCAAAATCCTTCTCTTTCAACAAACTTCTTCTCAAGGGAGTCAAAGGAAATCTCCTTAAGTTTTCCACTTGCTTGCAATGACTCAAGATAATGTGAATAGGTGGGATGTAGTGCCCTGACACAGGTTGTGAGAGGAACATCTATTTTAACAACGTTTTCCTTTATGTCATGCATAGTGGATCTTATTTACGAGGCTAAGGCAAGAGGGTCATCATTTTTCAACTCAAGATTGAACAACTTAATCATCAATTGAACAACTTCAAGTTTAGAGTGTGAGCCATACAATTCCTTCAACTTCTTTAAGGCTTCAAAGGCATTTGAAAATAGAGAAATATGTCAACTCACCTCTTCATTTATTGATGCTGCAATCAAGGCATAGGCCTTGATGTTCTTGTTTCCTAGATGGAAAGTTCTTTATCTAAAATAGTCTTTTCACGTGCATTGTTTCCTTCTCCTTCACAAAGCCCTTTCTACAACTCATTCAAAATGAGGGTGTGTTTTATCATTTGGTACCACTCATGGTAGTTCTCTTTGCCAGTGAGAACTACTCCTACTATGGAGATGAGTGAATGCATTCTAAAAAAAATTGTCTTCTTTCAATTTTGAAAACAATCACCAATTTACTTTGATATATTCTATTTAAATAAATGATATATTTGATATGTATCTAATAGAAATTTGAGCTACAATGTAAATACTTTAAAACCATTATGGCCCAACTATGACACTGTGCCCAACTACATTGCATTCATCATATATAGCATTAAATAATTTCACCATATATATATATATATATATATATATATATATATATATATAATATATATATATATATATATATATATATATATATATATTATATATATATATATATATATATACACACGCGCGCGCGCGCACACACAAGCGCATGATATTCATACCATATGACATATATACCCATCATATATGCATGAACTTTACAAATAAGTAAACGCACACCATTAACATATTTGACCAAGCTATCTCTCACAGGTATATCGACCTTCTAAGAAGCAACGTGACTATTAAACATGCAAAATATTAAAAAAAAATTGTTCATCCCATACCTCAACGTTAGGCAACAACGTTCATTGTGGCAGGGGTTTCGACCTCCAAAAGATCCAACACAATGTTTGGTTTACAACCTAGTTACCAGGAATAAGCTTAGGGATACGATCCTCTTCAATCCTAAACGAACCCTTTTTTTCTCCTTTGATACAGTAAAAAACTTGTGAAAACCACAAGTAGCTCCTTGAAATATCGCACAACAAAACCAAATATTACGTTGGAACACACTTAGACAACCTGCAAGGTATTCATGGGTTCCCTCTTAGACAAACATAGGATCCTCATTGCGTATGTTGAGAATAAGTGAGTCTTTGGACGTGGAGAGTGCACATTCAAGTAGGGAGCAACACTGCGTAACATACCAAAGGGCATCACCAAGTGGACAAAAGATCAGCATCAAGCATACCATATGCATAGAAATCATGATATTTGAATGGATTGAACACATTGAATTTTGAAAAGAACAAAGAGAGAGCATGTAATTAGTAAAACAACTGAAGGAATGGAATATGGGAGCGAATATGACAGAGAGTAGAGGATATAGGGAATAATGGCAGAGTTCTACATGAGTTACAAGAGCATAGGGAAACCAAAAAAAGGGGTTGGCTCTGATACCATGTCAGGCAAGGAGTAACTCCGAATGAATTTATTGCATATGCATTAAGATACAATATGGTTATATACAAGGAGAAGGAGACTATTGGGTTTCATTTCCCAATGTCTCCTCATTTTCCATATTCTTTTATTTTTCTATTTACAATATTACATAGAATTCCTAATCCCAAAGATTAGGTGTCAACAAAAAAACCTTCATAACTATATTAGTTGAATGGATTGACAACCCAATGGAACAGAGCTGACCCAAAATCATTTTGTGCTCAAGGTCATTAAACTTTGATGCATTGAATCTTATGGGATGGATCATGACATGACCATCTCTCAACCTAAAACCAACTACATTCCAAACCAAACTTAAATTCCCACTCCTAGGTGTCAAATCCCCCAAGTCATAAAAAATCCTTGCCCTAATTACTTCACTGGTTATACCCATCTACTTTATGTTGGAGCACCTTGAAAAATTGATATCCAAGTGCTGGGGAGATCGGTCGTATGGCTCACTCCTATACATAATTAAAATAGGTTTGGCCTTAAATAAAGAGGCCATGAGTCTTATTCTCATGCTAAAGATAAGGGGGCACTAATTATAAACCAGTTGATACATAGTCTTTATTGAGTATTAAGGGAGTGGATCAAAGTCCCTCCTCCCCTACCACCTTATTTCACCCTTGCTAAGCTTGAATCCCAAAATTTTCGTTAAGTCAACTTTAATGTTATTGCTTCTCATAACGTGGAAGCATTATTTATTTGGGACAACTTGATCCAATTGGAAAATTTGTTTAAAAATTTGATTTTTTAAGTTAGGAGGGATGGTCCCTAAGAACAACTGATAAATTATGTTTGCCGAATCTCCAATGACAGTCAGCCCTTGGATTTTAAGGCTCACAATTTTCTTTAGTCATTGGTAGAGAGCATATACCTCTACCACATTGTTAGAGGCTTTACCAAGATCCCAAGCATACCAAAATTATTCTTGTTTCTTAGGGTGAAATATCACCCCTCCGCCACTCCTGCCACCCCTAAGGTCAAAAACATTAATGTGATAAAACTCACTATGATACAGGAGGAGAAAGTGATTTGAAGGCCACTTGGCATATAAGGAGAGAGATTTGAAAATCAAATTGATATGTAAGGAGATAGATAATGAACCTTTTATCTCTCTTGAGCATAGGAAATACCTTTACCAATACATCATGGGGTGATCTTATTCAAGTTTTTAGCATTATTATTCTTAATTACGATGAAATTAGTTTATGGTTATGATGAAAATTTTTTGTGCAATCTTTAATTGTATCAATCAAATACAAAATAAATCATGCAAGGTAGCAATAATCATGATCTTCGTAGTAGATGGATTTTGCATTTGAGCACTCACATATGCCTACAAATTAAGAAGGTTGTGGTGTGACCTTCTTCTGTGTCATGTCTCTGCATGACCCATCCAATTTTGATATTGATATCTCTCATGATGCTAGACATGACACATTATGGAGCATCATGTTTTGCTTTGTCATAAGCCTTTCTAGCATCATATTTTTGTACACACACCCATGTAAGCATCATCTTAACATGGAATAGAAATTGCTAAATTGAACATGACATTTTTGTTCCATGTTGGATCACCAAAAGAACACTTATAGTGTTAATTATGTGTCATGCTTACATCAAGCACACATTTATTGCATCACATTAGCATCATTCAATGTTCATTCTATGTTAATAATATCTATAGGGACATCATGTGCATCATAGTGACATCAAAATTTAGACCCTTTTTGCATCTCGTAAGCATCATAATTATGTCATATTAGATCAACTTTGCATCAAAGGTGCATCGTATTATGTTGAGGGGCAACACATTAACATTGAAATTATGTTAAAAATTTGATTTTACAATACCTAGGGTTTTTTTGTGTGCTCACTCTAGGATCTGAAAATGGTTGCCTCTATGGGGGGCCAACCTCATTGCCACCTTATTGTTGCTTCCCCCCATATCCAGTGGCCATTTCTTTCAATGAGTTTTTAAAAATTGGTATTAAGACTTTGTGAACCAAACCTAATTTTTTTTGTTAAGAAGTTAGATAGGATTTTGAAAGTGCAAGTGAATCTAGGGAAATCTCGACCAATGGTTATTAGTCTAGCTGAAAGCGATTTAGTTGGCCAATTTATGGGGGTTTGTCCTTCTCCAATATCTCTGAGGTTGTGGGTGGAAATAAACTAGAGACCCCTAGTTAAAGGCCATATTGAGTGGGTCTTTTGTGGAAAATGTTTCTTCACCTTTTTATTTTAACTTAAAGAAGATTGGGATCTCATATTCAAGAGCAACGTTTACTTCATGGGTGCTCAGGATCTTTACTTAGATCACTGGACCCCAGGTTTTAATGCTAATAATGGTGTTCCCTCAACAGTTCCAGTATGGATAAAACTTCCTCACTTACCTCTTCATTGTTGGGATGAAGATACTTTAAGAAACATCAGAAATGCCTTGCGAAGATACATAGATAAAACAAAACCAAGAGATTCAATGTATGCATGTGCTTGTAAATGTGTAGACATAGGCCATGAGAAAGGCCTTCTACAAGCAATTTAGCTCACATTACATAATTGGTATTTCATTCAATAGGCGGATTATGATTATATCCCTTTCAAGTGTAAAAAATGTCACGAGTATAGGAAATTTTCCAGGAATCACCCTAGAAATGAGGATGCCATTAAGCAGGAAGAGGATGGGTGTCAATTCTAAATCCATAAGAAAAGAAGAGGACAAACACACCAAAATCCCTAAAGGAGCCAGGGTCGCCCCCAAAGGGCCTCTCCTCCTCCATCAGAACCTAAGAATGTGTTGAAAGATTCATCTCTAAGAGTTGGGAAGAAGATTTATCAATGTGAAAATTAGCTCATTGTCTTGGAAAATGAAGAGGATGAAGGAGAAGGTTACGGGGTTTAATAACCATAGTAGACTCGAGGAGAAAAGGGATATGGTGAAACCCATGATGAAAATAAAGTTCTAGAACTAAAACATGACCTTGTGTGAAATGTATTGGTGGAAGATGCGGGTTCAAAAAAGGAAGAAGATTTTGAATCTCCATAAGCAGGGAAATCTCACATAAATTTCTTGGCCTCAGCTAATAAAAAATAAAAAAATGAAATGGAAAGGGGTTTTTACCTCCCAAAATATATGATGAAAGTGGGAAAACAATTAATTAGGATCTCTGGTCATCTCATGTGAAAAGGGATTAAGAAAAATGAACTCAATTGATGATTAATGTTGCTTCTTGCAAACTCCCTAAAAGTCAAAAGAAATATGGTTCCTTTTGCCCGCTTCTTGGTGGGGCCTCTAAATCTTCTAGAAAATAATGAATATCAACTCTTAGAATTGAAGGGAGATGAATAGTGAGAAAAGGGAATCTGAAATCAAAAGCTTAATTAGATCAAAGAACCCCCATGTCCTCCTCCTCCTGGGGATGAAATTAGTGGAGCTTGAAGCACTGGCAAAATGTACAACAATTTAGAAAGGGAGTAAAGTAGTGGCGGTAAGCTCAAGGGGTGATTTGGGTGGATTTTTCACTCTATGGGCATCTTTTTTCTTTAATCTTCTACAAGAAGAAAAATTTCAGCATTGGATCATTGGTAGTTTTATTCATCTCCCATCCAGGAAAATTTGCAACATAGTAAAAATTTACATGCTAAATATGTATCATGACAACGTAGAATGTTGGAATTTTTTTTTGGGATAGAAAAAACCCCATCTCAACTCCAACTGCACTTTAGGAGGGGATTTTAATGTTACAATTCACTTATGAGAGAATAAAGGTGGTAGTATTGTGAGATTAGTTTTAGAGAAAGACGAAGGATTTGATTTACTAGTTGGACCCTATTGATATCAAGCCTAAACTATCCAAATTTACTTGGATCATCAAAAGGGTTGGCGTAGGACACATTGATGCAAAATTGAATTAATTCTTAGTAGGGAGCAATCTTTTGGTTCAAAAAATTCTCCCTCTTCCTTTTATTTGGCCTAGGGTAGTTCCCACCATCATCCCATCAAACTTGTTTTAGAGTTGGAAGATTTAAATGGTCCCATCCAAGTTTTTTTAACCCACTATCAGTAAATGATGGGTATTTTAAGCCAGTGGTGCATCAAACATGGTCCAGGTGGGTTACTGGTTCTCCTATCTCCATGTGGGAGCAAAAAATCAAGGGCTTAAATAGGAAATAAAAAAGCAGGTGAAGGAAGGGTCCAAATCTAATAAAATGAAAGTGGGATAGATTAGATCCAATCTAGAGGGAATCCTTTTGGAAATGCAAGAGGCTTCTGTCATATAGGATTTGCTTGCTACAGAGAAAGAACCGTTTGAAGAATTGCATAGGAAAATGTTATTTTTTCTTAAGGCCATATTGTTCTTTTCTTTGATAATTACATTTCATTATTTCCATATTAAATTCACCCCACAATATCATAACATTATCTAGATTTACAATATTATTCAGCACCATATGTAATTATATAGAAAGAACAATATCCTCATTAATGCAACAGAACATAAAGGAACAATAGAAGAAAAGCATTCACACATAGAGACACCAGGATTGGCCAGAGACCAGGGCAAAACCCACTATGAGAAAAACCCTTTCAAATTCTTCTTCTTATTATATTGTCATTAAATGATTCAACAAAGAGAGAGTACAATGATCCATATCTTTCATCATAAATATATCCAACAAAATCAATTAAACAATATCCATGAGATGAACCCAAAAATGTTTATACCTAAAACCCTGATTCAGAAGCATGTGATCAATTGTCACTGTCTGTGGTCAACTGCTGACTACTGCGGTCAACGAGCGAAAACTTCGTTCAATTGAAAAATTCAACCTTTAGGACCCAGCCATAGGGAATATGTGTCATGAATGTGGTCGAATCCCTTCAGTCGCATCCATAAGCATGCATGCATGAGGCTATAGTCGAAAATTTCCTATTACAAGCATGCGATTGTGACTCAAAACCCTAGGCATGTGTGCGAGCTTTAGACCCTGTAATTTTGGACCTGTGCGAGCCAAAAATAAGAAAGAGAAACAAAATAATAATCCAATATGATTTCCAAATGAGGTTGAGGCCACTTGTATTTATAACCTTCCAATGGTGTCCAATTTTCTTTAGGGGTGACTTTATCAAATATGCACATGTGGCATTTAATTAAAAAATACACTTTCCTTTGTCCAACTTCAATAGTCAAAATATGTCGTCTCTAAAGAGGAATCTCTTCTTATGGTTGGAATTTTTCACTGAGCTGCCAAATTTACACTCCCTCTCAGCTAGGGAGAAATTCCAACTATATCATGTAATCAATGCAAGCATCTTGTCATCAAACCATATCCAATCTCCAGTATCTCACCATCAAATGTCATCATTGCTCATCTCTACTCATATGCTGAACAATATCGAATCTAAAATAAGAAGAATTTGACATCAGAGGGGAGCCTAAGCTACCACCCTCTATCACATCAAAGAGCACATATCAATCTGAAACAATATTAGGGAGCATATCTCAACCTAAAACTAAATCAGGGAGCATATCTCAACCCATAATCACTGCCAGCGGGGAGCCCAATGCTACCTCCCAGGAAACATCAGAGAGCTTATCATCAAGGAGCCCTACTCAACCTGGAATGACATAAGGGAGCACATCTCAACCCAAAATCTCATGGGGGAGCCCCATATCGAGCAATAGGTGATATAGGGGAGCACATCTTAACCAATCCTATTGCCCACTAATCTTCCTAATAATGACACTAAATAGTCATGTGGTAGAACATGTGCATCATAATTAGCATGGGTTGTACCCCCAACTACTCTCTCAACCTGTTGGCCAAACGGGGAGTGGTAATACCAACAAGCTCAGCTTGTGGGTATGATGCCAACTGGGATATACTCTGTAAGGACCAAGATAGGGGAGCAACATCTAAAACCCTATTGTCCAAATATCCCTCAACCCTAGGAGCCCTCCATCTCAATTCCTCACCCTTGGAGCTAAGACGGGGGGGGGGAAGAGTTGGCTCAGGGTTCTCGATCAATCCTACTCTTTGTAGATCAAAAACATATCATCATGCTCATATATGATATCAGCTTAATCATTAAGTCGCAATAGCAACAATCTCCTATTTATGTAGGATATTAAATCAAATATAATATATATATATATATTATATATATATATATATATTATATTAATATATATAATATATATATATATATATAAAGTATACCTTATAGATGTCTTATGGAGGCAGGAACCACAAGCCTAATCTTGTCTCGAACATCAGCACTATCTCACATATATGAAGATATTTCAGTCCCAACTATATACTCAATTCGCTAGGTCCCACTTAATATTATCACAATGTATCCCTGACATATCCATAACCTACTCAAACAACTCTCCAAATAGCTTCTTCAACTTACCTCATAGCTAGTAATGCCAACAACACCATACCCAACCTTGGATGTGCTTAAAGTTATGGTCTTCTCATCCAAAAATATCACGACAGATCTCACACTAGAGAAACAACCAAATGTGTGCATCTCATCAATAACGATCCCAATCAACATCAATACATTTATGCAGTCACATACAGGAAGAATATCTTATACCAAAAATTGAGCGTCCCATGCAAATATCTCAAAAGGTGCTTGACGAAAACTCAATGTGTTTGAAGTGGCTCAATTAGGTTTTATACGAAACACACACACACACAATATATCTATATATATATATGTGTGTGTGTGTGTGTGTGTAAACGTGTGTATGTATAGACACACACACACATATATGGAACATCAATGTTTCAATCAACTATTGGTTGCTAAGTCAGGTTCAACAATATATCTTCATAACTTCTTGACATTTATTTGGAGTATCCAAGGATTTTCATTTCCACTTCCTTTAATAGCTTCACGATATAGATTTTCTTTTCCATACTTCAGAAAGTGATTCATCATGCCATGATTCTTCATTTCAAACTTCAGAGGCCATCTCGCTCTTACTTTGAACATCAAAGGCTCATTACCTATCAAGAATAGATCATCATCATATAAAACCAAAATAAAAGTCATACCTTGGACCACTTTTGAAGTAGAGGTTTGGATCGACACATCTTCCTGGTTTCACGGGGTAACTGTCAATGCAGACACACCAAGCTTAGGGACCTTGCTTCATACAATTCTTTCTGCAATCATAACACTTGAATAAACGATATGATCAGCCTTACACAAATCAACACTATGCAATCAAATCAATTAAGTCAATATATCAAGCCTTAGATTCCAAATCAAAACTAATATCATAAAAGCTTTTGCCAATATCCCTGTGACAAACTCTTCAGAGCAAGTGTTAGGTGGAGCTCACATCCAAATATCAAGTTACAACAACATTTTATTTACCAGGCATTATTCAATATAACTTTATAAATCCATCCTTATGATCATAGCATGAATCATTTCTACCACTAAATATGCATGTATACAAGTCATATAAGTTTCATGCATATAACAATAATGAGTCATACAAGTTCCATCCTTTCATTGTGAGATTACTTCATACAAAATCACAACTGTCTATACTTCAACCAATGTGATAATGAGGCCAATATAAAATAATTATTTAATACCAATATTAGTCCCTGAAAGTTACTATGCTCACATAGCACTGTCATCACGGTAAATCACCAAATATCAAGTCAAATCATTAGTCATCAAGTCAAAACCCTAATTTTTCATCTCTGTGAATTCAATCAATCCACAAGCCAAAAACATATAAAACATCATGTCAATTTTCTAAAGCATATTTATGAACTACCAAGCATCATGTCAAAACTCCAAACATTGCTTATCTATACCAATCAACCAAATCTTGTCAAACCCTTACCACTGTTATCAAATACTGTCACACACTAGCTTCGATGGTTAAATCATAATGGCATATTGATAAACATATTGTAACAACCCCGAGTTAAAAGTTCATGTAATAAAATTTAATAAAGGAAAAATAACACCAAGGTCAAGGGACACTTATTCCAAACTGAATGTTGGGAAATTTATCCTAGTGGGCATCAATTGTTGTGTATTATGGCTAAGGGAAATTGGTAAAGGCAATGGCAAAGGCTTTGAAAAGGCAAAGAGGTATTGTTGGCATTTTATTTATGAAAATAAAGGAAAATAGGAGAAAAGGGAGGTGAAAGGTCATAGTTTGTATGTGAGGAAGAAATTGAAGGAAAAGTGAAGAAATTAGAGGAATCAATACTAAAAAGACATTAGAGCATCTCTGTGTAGCCTTTTGTCAGTTCATTTTCAGAATTGGTTTTCGGAGAGGAGAAGAGCACAAAGAGGAGAAGGAAAGTGAGCAAGCAAAGGAAGGATAAAGAAATACAAGGAAAGCAAAGGAAAGTAAGGATCAAATAAGGAAAGTTTGGATCAAGCATCTTCAACAAGAATACTTGCAGGTAACCAGTTGCATGTATGATTTACTAGTTGGTTTTGGCATACATGGTATGTGCATGTGCGTATTTGGTTTCATTGTTGTCGATGGCATGGATTTTGTCAGGTTTCGACAGTGGTTTCTAGCCTTGCCTTACCATTTCCGGATAGTCATGGTGTGATGGGATTCTTTCTTAGTTGAGCTCTGGATTGCCGGAAGGTTTTGGATCCGGGTGAGGTTGTCTCATGAAAATACCAAGGGTTGGGGGTGGAGATGGTATTCTCTGGGAAGCTCTCAACTGGTGGGTGGAGACAGGACAATTCCTCAAGGGATGGTGAAGGACTTTTGAGGCATCCAAGCTCAATTTGGTTTTGTGATCTTGAGACCTATTTAGGTGAGATCACATTATGGTGAAGGTGGAGGTGGTTTAACTTATGGATTCCCTTAGTTGTTTATGGATTGGTTTATCTCATGAGACCCCGCATTCATGCTTGGAATATGGCACAAGGGTGATGACTGAAAGAAATATTAGGTTCAACCCAATCTATGGTCAGGTAGTACGTTGAAGTCCTTGAATTGGTTGGATTTTTCATATGGTTAATAAAAGCTAAGTTTCTCTTGCCTTTGATAAGTAAATATACTTGTTATTATGTGGATTTAATGGTTGTTTATCATTGTTATCTATTTGGTTATATGTTGGTTGTTATGGTCATATGATAGATATAAGTATGGCTCGTATCACATTTCATTCAATGAATGCCTGGTTAATGTATGCATGACCTAATTGGTGTTATGACAACTATTGTGAAAAGGCATAAATCCTTCTTGTTAAATCTCATATAAGTGTTCAGATCCCTATGTTCAGATATGCATTCATGAGCGATAGGTTGCATGTTCATCATGTGTTTGATGGAATGTCAGTGTTGGTTGGGAAAGGTCAAGTCAAGTCCTAGCTTAAGTTTTGGTCTGGAAGCCTTGTTTCTATGTGATTCAACATTTTTGGAAGTTTCATTGAGTTCCCGACAAGGGCCTGAGCCTTAGCCCTGAAAAAGTGGCTCAAAATTTGAGTTCGTTGGCATAGAACTAACTGAAAAAGTCCACAATCGTTTGGAAGCAAGCCTATGGGAGCGACTAGAGGGTTGCAGTCACTTGGAGGCCTTGGCAAGGGAGTGACTAAGGCTCTATGTCAGTGACATAGAGAATTAACTCAAGAGTTGGACACCTGCAGGGGTTGGGTTACTCCTAGAGGTCCTGTGGCACTTAAGGGAAGTCAGTAAGGTCTTAAGTTGTCATCTCATTTGCTTAAGGTCATATAGGAGGTTTAGGCTTATCATAGTGACCCTCAAATCATGTTTACCCTGGGAAAATTAGTGAAAGTGGGTAAATGTTGGAGGAGGCAGTTACAAGGTGGTATCAAAGTAGGTTGCGCTCTCTTTGGGTAAAATTTGATGTTTTTATAGTTATGGTTGTCATGCATGGGGTCATGGTACAAAGTTGTTATGGTCATGCATGATGTTGTTATAATGATTATGTATATATTAGCACGATACATGCTAATGTGGACTGATTTTGCAGATGAGATAAGCCTCCCATGAACATTAATGAGGTATGGTTTTGATTTTGGTATCTATTTGATTGTCTGACATGGCCTATTTGCAGGAAGAAGAGAATTAGAGATGACGAGAAAAATGGTAGACTATAGTTCCAATGACTCTCCCTACAGATCAGTTGGGCAACAAGGAGATGAGTATTCTCCCAGTATAACAGACACATTAAGGAGTTTGAGGTAGTTGAAAAAGGTTACCATCAAGAGTAGGTATCCATTGTCAAGGATTGAAGACTTATTTGATTAGTTGAAGGGAGAAACAATGTTTTCAAAGATTGATCTGAGATCAAGATACCATCATATACGCATAAGAGAAGAGGATGTCTACAAGACTTATTTAAGGACCACATATGGGCATTATGGGTTTCTTGTGTTTCCTTTTTGTTTGACTAATTCTAGAGATACTTTTATGTGTTTGATGAACAAATGTATTGCGTCCTTATCTGGACAAGTTTGTGATTGTATTCATTGATGATATGTTGATATATTCTAAGAATGAGGAAGAGCATGTCGAACATTTGACAACATTATTGAGATTGCTAAGAGAGAATCAATTGTAACTTCTCATGCATTGCATATCCTATTACATTATTGCAAAGGAAAGGTAAGAAATTTGAATGGACAAAGGAGTGTGTAGCCAATTTTGAGCAGTTGAAGCAGTTGTTAACCAATGCTCCAGTTCTCAAGATTGAAAAGCCAGACAAAGAGTTTGTGGTGTGTACAGAAGTCTGCAAGAGAGGATTGGGTGGGGTCTTTATGCAGGAGGGATATGTGGTGTTTTATGAATCGAGGAAGCTGAATGAGCATGAGCAGAACTATGTGACTCATGATCTTGAGTTGGCAACTATTATTCATGCCTTGAAGACATGGAGGCATTATCTTCTTGGAAAGAGGTTTGTGTTGATGAGCGATCACAGTGGGATGAGATATCTGTTTGACCAACCAAATCTAAATGCCAGGTGTCAAGTAGTAAAAAGGGTCTTTTTAACCTCTATTTACCCTACATTAATTATCAATCCAGGTACGATTTTTTATCTCAAGAGTGTACTCAGTCTGAGGCGGTCACTTGTCAAGAGTAATGCTAGTAGTATAGTGCTTTCACAAAAGTAAATAAATGCTAGAAACAAACTCTGATTGTAATGGCAAGAAATTGAAATGCTTTGTAACTAAATCATTCATTTAAGAAACTACAACACTCATCAGTCAAGGGTACAATAATGATAACTCTTCCCTTTGTAAACTGATGCAAATGAAAATCAATCAAAGAGAAGATCTCCAATCTGGCAACCAGACAACAATAGTCAATGTTCACCATAGTTGCAGATCGTTTTGTTCATACCAAAGCAATTACTTGAAATGATAATTCAAATAACAAAAAAAAGGAATAGCAACTAATCTATGGAAAAGATCAAACAACAAGGCTTTAACTTACAAGAATGAATTATGCATCAAGCGTAATATAAAGGAATCGATTTGAACAACAAACTAAGAATGGAACAACAAACTTAAGTAAGTCTACGAAATATTGAATAGAAAACTGAATCAAATGTAAACGCACCTCGAACTAAATAAAATGTTGACACACAACGAATCTATAATGATGGAATCAGTAATACGAGTTTAGCATAATAAATATTAACCACAGCTATAAAGAAACAACAATTTGCAGTTGCAATGGAACGATAATCCAAATGAACAGCAATCACACTTAGAGGTTAACCGTAGCTAAATAAACAACAACACCGATCTGTAAATGCATAATAATGTTATTCTGTAAACGAACAGTAATGTTAATATGTAAAGGAACAACAATGTTACACAGTAATATCAATCTATAAAGGAACAACAATGCGATACAATTTCAGAATGAACAACATAACATTTCAGTCGTAGAAGATAACCTTAGTATTCGAATACGAATTAAATATCACAGAGCCAGTAAACGAAATAACAAGGAACAACAGATTACTGAATGAAGCAAGTAAAATGAATCAAACCACAAACGACTTGGAATTGGAAAATAATGGTACATAAAGTAAGTGATCCACCAGGGCCTGGCCCTTAGCCTCCAGGGAGGCACTGTTGTAGTTACTCCAGAATCAAAGACGGAACAACAACAAGGTTTATGTATTAATCATGAAAACAGAGTTACAGTAATCGCTCTTTAAAGACAGTCAATGATCAAAGTTCTGTTTACAACAACAAATTCTATAAAACAAAAATAATCCACCCCTTGGGCTAGCAGCACTATCCCTTTTTATAGCGGCCAGACCTAAATACCAAAGATATATATATTCTTAAGGTAGCGATCCCTCTGGATCAAAGGATCTTGAGGGATTCACCATATCGTTATCCTTCAGTTATCTCTTCGTCCCCTTGCGCTGATATGGTATTTCTTCTTCTTTTTCCTGGCTCATGTGCTCCGTTCTGGATTGCCTTGTCTGGATGCAGTTCCCTGTCAAAGGGACAACAGTTGGTTTTGATTTGTCTTTTCCTTTGAAATGGTGATATTCCATTTTCTTCATTTTCTGCATAGAGGAAGGTAATAATTAGTCATTTTATGTTACTTACAAATCTCTTAAACTTTATCATAATCCTTCATCATATGCCCATCTCATAATGTAAAAAAGTTATGAATTAAAGGAAAAGACAACAAAATAAGTGGCAATTACATACCTTTTATAATGCTCAACACACCCCCCTGCTTACCCTTTTTCATGCCCTCATGAAAACATTGTAATTGACATGCAAGGCAGTTAGGGAATATGCTAGAGAAGGATTCTCAGTCGGTGGTCTACAACCATGATTCCTTGCTAAGATTTCTCGCGCAGCGTTAGAGACCATTAACACCTGTGGATCACTGCGAATTGATCTTCCTCCCATTTTATTCACGCTTAGCACATTGTAAAAACACATAGATGATGATGGAACAACAGGATGTTCAAATTTTTAGCTCACTGTTAAGAAAAAACAGAGAAGATGATGGAACAACAAGCTGTTCAAATTTTTAACTTACTGCTAATTTTTCAGAGCAAAACATGGAAATGGCGTTGGAACAACAAGCCATGCATATTGGGAAACACAATACTGTTAGGCTTGCTATTCCTGAGTTTTGGTGAAGTCATAATACCTCCGAATAATGAGCTGACACGTATGCCAGTGAATTATGGAGATCACCCGCGGCCCCCTGAAATGTGATAGGCCGTCCTCGACCGTCAAATAAAGGAGTAGCATAGTAAACTGCAATCGTACATCGGAATAAAGGAACAACGTATAGATATATGACATGTTTACAAAAATGAGTGGATTACCGAAATCGAGGCGTATGATGAAATAGCTAATAAATATGGAAATGCTGTGATATGATGCGAAAAATGGAGGATAGGACAGATGACGTGAATACAAGTTCTTATGTGGTCATTATTCACTTTAACCGTCATGATTTATTTGTAAATGATTTTCATGTATCAAAGGTTTGAAAGGGTTATTTAACATAATCTCATTTGAAATCACTATAAAATATAAGAAGAAGGGTTTATAATGACTATTGGTGTATAAGAAATATGACTTCAATACCATCAACACAGATCTGTTGCCCACAGGTGTCCATAACCTTGACAGAGTTGCTTATTTCACCCTTTGAACCATAATCCTTTGTGTATGCCTAGGAAAGTGCTGTGCAATGTCAGAATGGAGGCCATTGTGTTGGTTTGGTAACCAAATGGATCACAATACCATTCTCTAGGAAGGAGTGAAAGGTGGGCAGGCTGGCTCGTGATGAGACCTCTAGTTCCAAGGACTTTTTATTTTTCTGATGTGCCTCTTCGATCATATCCTTGGTGTGGTGGACATTGTGGGAATGCCACTTCACTTTCTTCCTTATGATCATGGTAGGCTGGCTCTTAGACCCCCTATCCTTCATCTGACAAATCATGTTAGTAATCATATAGATAACATCTTTTCTTTTTCTTCTTTTCTTTTATATAACACTTCTCCTATTTATATACAGAGGGTGGCTCAACACTCCTTAAGAGTGGGATGGTGGAAGAAGTCTGAACATCTTAATAGAGAAAAATATGCCCTTATTCTTATTCAATAATAATGATCAAAGATAATTGCTGGGATTCAAAAAGAACCATCATGATAAAAATAATCAATCACATTGCTGTTAGTGAAAATAAAGATAACAAAGTGATATAAATAGTTGTGTTCTTTCCTCTTTTCTCTTATCAATTCAAAGCAATTTCTTTTAAAGATAACGATTTTTCTTTGATTTGCTGATTTCAGTATCCTCTAGTTTTTGTATTCTTGCATAAATGTATAGCTATGCGTTAAATGACCATCACTCACAAAAATCCTCTAAATGGTGAAAGACACATACACACAAAAAAAAAGAAATAAAAATGCACTCAAAAAGTGCTATTCTTTAGATAGAATAGCTACCGTTTCTTTAGAGGGACAACAAAACAATATTTACACATAGAAATCGCAAGCAAAAAGGAAAAAAATTCTCGAAAGTGCTGTTCCTTGAAAGGAATAGCAGCTGTTCCTTAATCAGAACGACAAAATAAAGTAAGCGCAAACAAAAGATGCAGAAATGTTGTTCCTTCGGAAAGGAACAACAAAAAACGAAAGTGTTGCTCCTTCGGAAAGGAACAACAAAAATGCTGATGTGTTGTTCCTTTGGAAAGGAACGACAAAATGTGAAAGTGTTTTTCCTTCGGAAAGGAACAATAAAAAGGTGGAAATGCTGCTCCTTCGGAAAGGAACAACAAAACGTGAAAGTGCTGTTCCTTCGAAAGGGAACAAAAAAAAGATGAAAATGTTGTTTCTTCGGAAAGGAACAACAAAATGCAAAAGTGTTGTTCCTTCGGAAAGGAACAACAAACAACGAAATTGTTGTTCATTCAAAAAGGAACAACAAAATGCAAAAGTGTTGTTCCTTCGGAAAGGAATGACAAAACGAAGAAAATGTTGTTCCTTCGGAAATGAACAACAAAATGCAAAAGTGTTGCAAAATGCAAAAGTGTTGTTCGTTCGGAAAGGAACAACAAAACAACGAAAATGCTATTCCTTCGGAAAGGAACAATAAAATGCAAAAGTCTTGTTCCTTCGGAAAGGAACAACAAAATGACGAAGATGTTGTTCCTTCGGAAAGGAACAACAAAATGTAAAAAAAATTGCAGAAATGCAGAAATATGTACAAAAAGTAATGTACACAAACAAAACAGAAAAAGTTATGTACAAAATTTTAAAAGCAATCAAATTACTTAGTGAACCAAAGGTGAGGAAGAGTTCTCTTCCTTAGCCAAAATCTGCATGTTAGAATCTTCCCGGAGTTGCTGGTAGAAGGATTCCTGAGTAAGTGGTTTGTGGCACAGTCAAACTCGGTGGCCATTTTATTTAAAGGTATGTCTAGATCTGTCAATAGTAGTCAAAATAATAGTGCCATTGTCATGCAATTTCTGGATTTCATGTGGTCCTTGCCAGTGAGTCTGAAGTTTTCCCGGAAAATCCTGAAACCTGGAATCGTATAGGAGTGCCCATTCTCCTTCGTGGAAGATTTTCTTTTTTTATCAGGGCATTGTGCCATTTTGCTCTCTGTTGTTGGATTAATGTAGTATGTTGAAGAGCCAAGTGCCTAATTTCATCTAGATCGTTGATTTGTTGTAGTCTATTAATCTGGGCCTCATTTAAATCTAGACCGACTTCCTGTGCTGTTCTCAACGTTTATATTTCGAATTCTATTGGAAAAACGGGTTCCTTTCCAAATACTACCTGATATGGTGAATAACCGGTGGTGTTTCTCGAGGTTGTTCGGTATGCCCACAATGCTTCTGACAATCTTGTAGCCCAATCGCGTTTGTGTGACGCAGTGGTTTTTGTTAATATTGCTTCTATTACTTTATTCGTGCTCTCTACTTGGCCATTTGCTTGTGGGTGGTATGGAGTGGTAATCTTGTGCTGAATATGATTGTTTTTTAATGTTGCAACAATTTTATTACCTACAAACTGTGGTCTTCCGTCCGTGATTATGTCTCTTTGGAGGCCATATCACACAAATATTTGGAACAGGAAATGAATGACAGAGTTTTCTGTAGCTCTTGGAGGTGCCTTTGCTTCAACCCATTTTGTCAGATACTCAGTTACTACCAAAATATATGTTTTCTGGTTTGATGATGGGTTGATCGGACTAACAAAATTGAGTGCCCAATGCTCAAATGGTTCGATGACTAGTTGTGGGTTCAAAGGCATTTCATTAGACTATCCAGGGCATCCTGCTCTTTGGCAACTGTCACAGGCTTAAACAAATTTCTTCGCGCCTTTGAAGATTGTGGGCCAGTAATACCCTGTTTGCAGAACTTTGTGACTAGTTCTTCGATCTGCGAAATGTCCGCCACATGGTTTATCGTGACAGGCTTTCAGAATGTCAAATATTTCATCTTCATGGATGCATCTTCTGATGTGCATATCTCCCCCTGTATGAAATAGGTAGCCCCCAATCCAAGAAAATCGGGTACTACACTGCACAATCTGTTTTCATTCATTGGGGATCAGATGTTTTGTTAATTTGCCTACTGCTAAATAATTTGCAACATCAGCACACCAGGGTGTCTTAACAATAACAACGAATAAATGTTCATCTGGAAATTGATCTTCGACTGCTGCTGCGTCCACTGGCTTCGACATTTGTGAGAGAAAATCAGCTACAGGATTCTCTTTCCCAGGTTGATCTTTTATTGTGATGTCGAATTCCTGCAATAGAATCAACCATCTTGTTACTCTAATGTTTTTAATTGGTTTATTTGCTAAATATTTTATGGCAGAGTGATCTATATATAAAACAACAAGATATCCAGTGACATAATGCCTAAATTTATTTACAACATTTATTACAACTAAAAATTCTTTTTTCAGTAACAATATAATTTAGCTCAGTAGGAGACAAATTCTTGCTAATATAATAGATTGCATATGGTTTTTTGTCTTTTTCTTGCCCAAGGACTGCTCCAATAGCTGTGTCCAAAGCATCTGATGAAATTTGAAATGGCAGGTCCCAATTTGGGCCTCTGAACACTAGGGCTGTTGACAAGCTTTTTTAGATCCTCAAAAGCACGATCACATTTATCTATCCAAACAAAATAAACATTCCTTGTTAGTTCATATAGAGGTGTAGCTATTTGAGAAAAATGTTCTATAAATCTCCTATAATAACCAGACAATCCAAGAAAACTGCATACCTCTGTCTGTGTGGTAGGAGTAGGTATTAACAAAATTATTTGAATTTTAGCCGGATCTACCTGTATTCCAGCCGCTGAGATATAATGACCTAGGATGAGTCCTTCATTCATCATCATATAACACTTTTCATGGCTCAAGGAGAGCCTGGTGGCGATACATCGTTGCAGCAACTTTTCCAATGTGTCTAGTGCTGGGTCGAGATCATCTCCGTATGGTGTGAAATCATCCATGTATACTTCGAGCCCTTCATTTATTAAATTTGAAAAGATGCTAAGGATAGCCCTTTGAAATGTGGT
This sequence comes from Pinus taeda, assembly GCA_000404065.3. Classification (NCBI taxonomy): domain Eukaryota; kingdom Viridiplantae; phylum Streptophyta; class Pinopsida; order Pinales; family Pinaceae; genus Pinus; species Pinus taeda. The sequence goes on along the minus strand of APFE030923551.1, from coordinate 199,060 downwards.
GGGGGAATTGCATAGGCCAAAGGGTAGGACTCCGTAGGCAAACATTCCCCAAGGACAGGTAAAATTAGTTTTGTCCTGGTCTTCAGGGGCAATTTGAATCTGATTGTACCCACTGAAGCCATCCAAGAAAGAAAAGAATTTCTTCCCTGCTAATGTATCTAATACCTGGTCAATGAATGGAAGGGGAAAGTGGTATTTCTGGGTTGCTTTGTTTAATTCTCTATAATCTACACAAATCCTCCACTTTCCATTCTTCTTTGGCACCACTACTAGCGGAGAGACCCATTTGCTATCGGGATAAATAAAGTTTACATCCAACAATTTTTGTAATTCAGCTTTCATGATGTATTTCAGGTGAGGGTTAAGTCTTCGTTGGGGTTGGCGAATAGGTCTCACATCCTTTTTTGTATAAATTTGGTGGGTACATAGTTGGGGGTCGATTCCCTTCATGTCCGGATAATCCCATGCAAAAGCTTCCTTGTATTTTCTCAGTAGTTGGACCAGTTTCTCTTCTTGTTCAGGAGTCAGGTTATTATTGATGTTTAAGTTTTTTCCTGGCTCAATCTCTATAGTTTTTCTATTTGAAACAGAGGTGGTGGGTATTGTCTGGTCATGAGTGTCTTTGAGAGGATCTTCTTTTAGTTCATTGTCAAATGCTGCCTCTATCATGTGACATTGTACGTGGGATCTGAATTCAGCTTGGTTAATGAAGTTGTTAATAACATCATCCTCTGTTTGATCTTTGAAATCGAGGGCATATTTTATGGTTAATGGGGATCTAATGTTTTTGGTGAGGTATGATACAGGATGTTTGTTAGTTTTTATTATTGTTACACTTGGCTGGGCTGGAGGGTATAAGGCTAGATTCTTGATGTTACTCCCTCTAGTTATGGTCATACTGCCTTGTTGGCAGCCAATGTAAGCATCAACGGTCGCAAGCCAAGGTCAACCTAAAATTAACGGATGTCCATCGAGTCGATTTTTAGGGTTTATTATCAGAAAGTCGACAGGATATTCCCAGGAATCAACAGATACCATGACATCATGTAGTGTACCTTCTAGCCTAACTACTGATCGGTCAGCCGGTTCTAATAAGGTGGAAGTTGGTTCTACTGATGTAATGCCCAGTTTTTGACAAGTTGTGGTTGTTAAAATATTAATTGCAACCCCTAAATCAACTAAGGCATTTGAGAAGGTTTGACCATTGATTTGCACTATCACTATTGGATTTCTTGGGTCTTCATATTTGACGGGTGCTTCTCTTCCTGATAACAGATCATATAAGGTGCCAACTACTTGGACTGTTGGGTTATTTGTTATTCTCCTCCTTGGTTTTTTTATACTAGTTCTTTGATGGTCTTTGCATATATTGGGATATCTTGGATAGCTTGGAGGAGAGGGATTTTTATGTACAAATTTTTTAGTTCTCCTAGAATATCAAAGTCAAGATGTTCTATAGGGCACGATATGATTAATCGTTCTGGGAATGGGGGAGAAGATGTGGTTGCTTGGTCATGAGTATGTTGTCTCACCACATCTTCTTTTTGTAATGGTTGTTCTGCAAGTAACTGATTTTCAACTTGAACATTTTTATCTCCCTCGGTTTCTATAATGCGCCCAGACCTTAGTTGAAGGTCGTTGCACTCCCTTAGATCAGTTTCTAGTTCTGGTGTTTCAATTATTTAAACAGATTGAACCGGTCTATTATTTGCATTCAGGTTGGGTTGGGTTGGGAGTTGCGGTCTTAAGTTGGGTTGGGGGTTTTGTTGTAGTGCTGGCAGTGTAGGTTGAGGGAGTGGAATGGTTCCTACTGGCTTATTCATCGGCCTTTGCTAGTTTGTCTGCCAGGCTTGACTTTGCGAAGTGGGAGGGGACCATTGTGTTGGATACACATTGTTTTGCCAATATGGTGGAGCATAGGAAAAATTTGGCCAATTAGATTGGTTTGCTTGATTCGGCCATGGTGATGATGAAGGAAATGGTTGTTGTGACCAATTTGAGAAGGGAGGTTGATTTTGCCACATTGTATTATATTGTTGAGCATGATATTGTGGAGGCTAGAAAGAAGAAGATGGATTGGGGAACATAACTGATTGTCGTGACTGCCATTGACAGCGCTAATTAAGTAGGTACACCGATTCTGGTTCTTCTTCTGCTTCTTTGTATACTGCTTTCAAAATAGGAAGTGAGGGGCAACTTTCCATAGAGTGATCTTTTGTACAAATAGTGCAAATTTGAACTGCATCTAATGGGCACTCTTTATGGTTGTGATTCTTTCTGCATCTAGGATAGAATATTGCCAGATTTTGCTCTGCTTCTGCTTGTTGATGTTTCGCTTGCATAATATTGAGCTGTGTTGTCAGAGTCCCCAATATATTAGTTTTGAAAATTTCTAGTAAATTTCCGATTTTTGCGCAAGTTACTCCTTCTCCAGAGATCTTGTTGTCCCTTGTAAACCTTTCATGTTCTGCTGGTTTTAGCCTTGTGCTGCCTCGTGAGCTCCTGATACATAAATCAATGATGTTAGCAAAATCTTCTTGATAGTTGTCTCCTTTTCCCATAATATTCAATGTTTCAATCCATTGTTCCTTCATACCTTTAATTAATGTTGTTTTTAATACATTTTCAGGTAAGGGCAATGATGCATAAGGAGATCTTTGAATATTATACTGATAACATTCAACATATTCTTCTAGTGTCTCATTAGGTCTAGCTACCATCTGAAATATTTCATCCTTTAATTCTCTAGACCTACAATAATCCTGATATTTCTTTAGGAAGGCACCTTTCATCTGATCCCAATCATTTATAACACCTCCACCTAACCCCATAAACCATCATAAAGTAGCTCCTTTTAATGTAGAGGGAAATAGTTTTAGCTTTTGGGGATTAGTGGTATAGACATATCCCCTGCACAAACCATCGAATTCAAACAAAAATGCATCTGGGTCTTTCGACGTTAGGCCATGGAATGTAGGGATGTGCTGGAGAGGGATTGCCTTCATAGGTGCATTACCTGTAGTATCTACAATGGGATATTGCAGTGTGGAGGTTTGGGGGGTTTGCTTGTTCTAGGCCATTTGGTAAAATTGTTGGCATTATGATGCATATGTTGTACTTGATGGCAACCCACTCATCTCAGATGATAAATTATAAGTGCAGCAATGTTATTTTCTGGTTCCGCAGGTGCACCGATCAGAAGATGCGGTCATCGGCAGCTTGCGCAGGAGGATCGTTGAAAAGGTGCAGACATGTTCGCAGGTCTTTCGCACAAAAGGTGCGAACCTAAAATGCACGGACTTTCATGCAGATAAAATCGCACATCTTATGTTTGGTCCATGGTATTTAGTCCGACGTCTTTGATCCTATGGTTTTGGTCTGTGGTTTTGCATCTAATATATTGAACCCAGGTTTTGGATCCGTAGTATTGTTTCTCAATGGTTTTGATCCATGGTTTGAGTAAGGCCTTGGCTATGAAAAGGGAAAGGAGATCAGTTGGCTGAGTACAAGTGTGTTGAATATATTAAGAATAGTAAGATCTGAATTTCTGATAATCGGTTGGTGAGTTATAGTTGAACCTGAATCAAGAGGAAACCAGAGCATTATAAGTCAGATCTACTGATGGGTCGAGATCTCTTTGGTGCTTGAACGGATCTGTGAATTTGACAGTCTGGGGTATATTTGAGGACTGATAAACTATCTATATCCGGAGGTACGCAACACCAGAGAAGGCGCAGGTGCGCAGCACTAGAGAAGGCGCAGGTGTGGAGGTGCGCAGTACCAGTGAACGAGCAGGTGCGGAGGTGCGCAGATCAGAAGACGCCGCAGGTGCGGAGGTGCGCAGAGCAGAAACAGTGCGGGTGCGAAGCTGCGCAGGTCACAGACAGTGCAGGAGCGAAGCTGCGTAGGCCATAGACAGAGAAAGTGCAGACATTCGCAGGGTACTATTGGTGAAGTTGCGGACTTTTCTTGAAGTATATTTTAAATGATTTTGTCTATTGTTGCAGTGTTCTGGGTATAGACTTGGTGTCTGGTTACTGGTACTGTTTGTCTCATTACAACATTATGAGAAGTTATTGGTTAATTGATTGATGCACATATACTTGATGATTACTTGGATCCAGTTTGAAAATTGATAAAACGTGGTCCCTGGAAGGAAAGAGAAGGTAGTAGCCTTCTGTAGGTCAGCACCTACGTACTAGTATCTTAGCTAGTACAAGAGCTAAGAGGGTTGTAGCTCCCTTACAGGAGAAGATGGAAAACAAGAGAGGGTTGTAGCTCTCTGCAGGTTGCAGCCTGCGTATTGGTAAAGGACTGCACCAGTACAAAATCATTGTAAAAAGAAGTTTCTAATTGAAAGAAGATAGAGACATATTGCAACAGGTGGTTTTCACCCACATTGGGTTTCCACCTTATATCTTGTGTTCTTTGGTGTGACTGTCTATGTTCTTGTTCCTGTTCATTATAATATGGTTCTAACATACAAATTAATGATTAACATCTAAAGAATAAATTACATTAAATCTGGAATGTGCAAGTTTCATTAGTCAGATCTGCAAGTGTTTATTGAAAAAGATTTGATAATACTAATTCACCCCCCCTCTCAGTATTATTTCCAACAAAAATATGTGCCAATAACCTTCTGGGATTTCTAGGATGGTATTCCTAGGTTGTTTAGATGGAGCAGGAATGGCCTTAACAAGAATGACCTTAATAGCACTTCCTTTGTCTGGAATGATGGGAGTTCCTAACATTTGGGGGGATTTTTGCTCTTGAGGTTCTTCAACTTTGTTCTGGATGGTTTTTACAACACTTCCCTTATCTGGGTTGCTTAATAAGTGAATTATTGCAAGAGGAGATCTTGGTTCTTCAGTTTCCCCTGTTTCTCCTTTCCCTTCGCGAAGATTACTAAGGTTCCCTTCTTGCAATGATTTTGGGCCAGAATTCTCAATTTCTTGAAAATCTTGCTCCTCAGTTTTGCTGTGCATCTCAAAAAAAGCTACAGATGGTGATCCTATGGCCTGAAGGGAACTAGTAGGTTGTCTAGATGCAACTTTTCTAGTTCTTACTGAAGGCTGAGATTCTGATTTTTTAAGGATTTCATCTACAAAGGTCGATCGACCAAGGGTCACCGGCCCCTTAGCTTTATCAAGCTTGGGTAGTGGTTTAGGATTCTTTTCAAGGTTTTTTTTTTTTTTTTTTTTTTTTTTTTTTTTTTTTTTTTTTTTTTTTTTTTTTTTTTCTTGCTTAATCATGCACACAAATCAAATGCTGATTTCTACCGAAAATAACAAAAATTCTGTAAGAAAGCGGGTGGGGGAGCTGGGTTGTTACATGCTCCGTACGTAGGTTCTTACCTTTCGTTTTTTAAACCTAATTCTCTCCTAGCAGGTACTTACACTACTCGCAAAAGAAACAAATGGCTACACTCTTCCCTGGAAATGACGCCAAAATGTTGAGCAGTAAAAAGGGTCTTTTTAACCTCTATTTACCCTACATTAATTATCAATCTAGGTACAATTTGTTATCTCAAGAGTGTACTCAGTCTGAGGCGGTCACTTGTCAAGAATAATGCTAGTAGTATAGTGCTTTCACAAAAGTAAATAAATGCTGGAAAAAAACTCTGAATGTAATGGCAAGAAATTGAAATGCTTTGTAACTAAATCATTCATTTAAGAAACTACAACACTCATCAGTCAAGGGTGCAGTAATGATAACTCTTCCCTTTGTAAACTGATGCAAATGAAAAGCAATCAAAGAGAAGATCTCCAATCTAGGAACCAAATAGCAATAGTCAATGTTCACTACAGTTGCAGATCGTTCTGTTCACGCCAAAGCAATTACTTGAAATGATAATTCAATTAAGAGAAAAAAGGAATAGCAACTAATATATGGAAAAGATCGAACATCAAGGCTTTAACTTACAGGGATGAATTAAGCAGTAATCGTAATCTAAAGGAATCGATTTGAACAACAAACCAAGAACGGAACAACAAACTTAAGTAAGTCTACGAAATATTGAACAACAAACTGAATAAAATGTAAATGCACAACGATCTAAATCAAATGTTAACACAACGAATCTACAATGATGGAATCAGTAATCTGAGTTTAGCATAATAAATATTAACCACAATTATAAAGAAACAACAATTTCAGTTGCAATGGAACGACAATCCAAATGAACAACATTCACACTTAGAGGTAAACCGTAGCTAAATAAACAACAACACCGATCTGTAAATGCACAACAATGTTACTCTGTAAATGAACAGTAATGTTAATCTGTAAAGGAACAACAATGTTACACAGTAATATCAATCTGTAAAGGAACAACAATTCGATACGATTTCAGAATGAACAACATAACATTTAAGTTGCAGAAGATAACCTTACTATTCAAATACAAATTAAATATAACAGAGCTAGTAAACAAAATAACAAGGAACAACAGATTACTGAATGAAGCAAGTGAAAGGAATCAAACCACAAATGACTTGGAATTGGAAAATAATGGTACAGAAAGCAAGTGGCCCACTAGGGCTGGGCCCTTGGCCTCCAGGGATGCACTACTGCGGTTACTCCAGAATCAAAGATGGAACAACAACAAGGTTTATGTATTAATCATGAAAATAGAGATACAGTAATCGCTCTTTAAAGAGATTCGATGATCAAAGTTCTGTTTGCAACAACAAATTCTATAAAACGACAATAATCTGCCCCTTGGGCTAGCAGCGCTGTCCCTTTTTATAGCGGCCAGGCGGAAATACCAAAGATAAAGATATTATTAAGGTAGCGATCCCTCAGGATCAAAGGATCTTGAGGGATTTTCCATATCGTTATCCTTCAGTTATCTCTTCGTCCTCTTGTGCTGATATGGTATTTCTTCTTCCTTTTCTTGGCTCATGCGCTCCATTCTGGATTTCCTTATCTGGGTGCGGTTCCCTGTCAAAGTGACAACAGTTGGTTTTGATTTGTCTTTTCCTTTGAAATGGTGATCTTCCATTTTCTTCATTTTCTGCATAGAAAAAGGTAATAATTTGTCATTTTATGTTACTTACAAATCTCTTAAACTTTATCATAATCCTTCATCATATGCCCATCTCATAATGTAAAGAAGTTATGAATTAAAGGAAAAGATAATGAAATAAGTGGCAATTACATACCTTTTATAATGCTTAACACCAAGTAGGCCAGGTGGTTTGGCATAGTCAGTGAGTTTTACTTTGAGATTAGATACATTAAAGGTAAGGAGAATAGGGTTATAGATGCTCTCAGTAGAAGAGTACAGATGAAACATGTTGGAGCAGTGAGATCTTATAGGACAGATTTACAGGATCAGATCTTACAAGCAGGCCAATAGGATGATAAGTACGGGGAGCTTAGGAATAGGTTATAGTATGGTATTGGTGATCAGGATGTGGACTATTATCTCACAACAGAAGGACATGATCTATGTCTCGGATGACATGGGCTCAAGAAGCTTATCTTGAGCGAGTTTCATGTCAAACTGTATTTAGGTCACCTAGGATATTAGAAGGCATTGATAACAATGAAGAAGTTCTACTATTGATTGAACCTAAAGAAGGAAGCGGAAAAGTTTGTGGCTAGATGTTTGGATTGTTAGCAAGTGAAAGAAAAGTGTAAGCATCCAGGTGGGTTTCTTTAGCCTATTCCGATTCCAGAATGGAAATGGGAGGTGATTTCCATGGATTTCATTACAGGTATTTTGAGGAATTTGAGGCAAAATGATTCTATCATGGTTGTGGTTGATAGGTTGAGCAAGGTAGCTCACTTAATTCTAGTGAAGACTATTTATTCAGCTAGTGAGGTGGCACAGGTCTTCAAAAGGGAGATCATGAGATTACATGGTGTTCTGAAGAAGATTGTGTCATATAGGGATGCTAAGTTCACTTCCAAGTTTTGGAAGGAGTTGTTTGCAGGTTTGGGGACATAGTTGGCCTTCTGTACAACTTACCATCTATAGACAGATGGACAGATAGAGAGGGTCAACCAAATTCTGGAGGATATGCTGAGGATGTATGTCATGCACCAACAGAGGAGATGGGAGGAGTACTTTCCATTGGTCGAGTTTGCTTACAACAATAGTTATCAAGAGTCACTGAGGATGAGTTTGTTTGAGGAACTCTATGGGTGGAGTTGTAATACTCCCATCAGCTGGAGTGATCCAGTGAACAAGGTACTTATTGGACTAGATATGTTGGTGGAAATGGAACAAGAGATGTAGGCTATAAAAAAAAATATAAAGGCAACATAGGATAGGCAAAAGAGTTATGCATATCAATATAGGGTATTTAATGAGTTTCAGGTTAGGGAGCACGTGTATTTGTGCATCAAGCCCAAGAAGATCTCCTTGAGGATTGGATCATGTTCCAAGTTGGAACCACGATATTTCGAGCCTTTTGAGATCCTTGAGAGGATTGGACTAGTGGCCTATAGACTTGCATTACTTCTGACAGTGAAAGTTCATGATGTTTTCCATGTTTCATTACTTAAAAGATATATAAATCATGTTGATCATGTGATTGATTGGTCTATATTGCAAGTGGAACCAGAAGGAGAATTCCATTTGGAACCTCACTGCATATTATAGTGGAAACAACTCATGCTTTGGAACAAAGCAATCAAGCAAGTTAAAGTGCATTAGAAGCACTTTGGGCGTGATGAAGCTACATGGGAGATGGTCAATCAGATGCGAGCTATGTATCCTTCATTGTTTGTTGGTTGAGGCAAAGTAGTTTTGGTATATGTATATATGTACATGGATGTAAATTATGCCATGAGATGGGCTATAAAGCTCCAATAAGTGGTATGGTTGTCATGTTTTCATGTTTGTCATGATGGTTTTGCTTTTGTGCAGGTTGTTCATTGTAAATACTACAACAAGTTGGGTTATAAAGATCCTTGGACAATATGTTTTGGTTTTCATTAGTTTTGCTGGTTGTAGGTGTTAGATAATATCGAGGACAATGTTCCCTAAGGGGGAGGCGCCTGTAACAACCCCAGGTTAAAAGTTCATGTAATAAAAGTTAATAAAGGAAAAATAAGACCAAGTTCAAGGGACACTTATTCCAAGCTGAATGTTGGGAAAAATATCCTAGTGGGCATCACTTGTTGTGTATTATGGCTAAGGGAAATTGGCAACGATAGTGACAAAGGCTTTGAAAAGGAAAAAATGTATTATTGGCATTTATTTATGCTAATAAAGGAATATATGAGAAAAGGGAGGTGAACGGTCACATGTTACATGCTGTAACAACCCTGGTGAAAATTACATGTAAAATATATAAATACCATGGAAGATGGGACATGTATTCCAAGTTGAATGGTGGGGGAAACATCCTAATGGGTGTTGATTCAGTTTATTATGGCTAAGGAAATTGGCAAAGGCAAAGGCAATGACTAAGGCTTTGGAAAGGTAAAATGGAATTTTTGGCACATTTATTTATGAAAATAAATTAAATTAGGAGAAAAGGAAGGTTAAAGGTCACAGGTTGCATGTGAGGAGGAAATTGAAGGAAAATAATGGAAAATGAAGAAAATAGAGGCCTCATTGATAAAAAGGCTTCTAAGGATCAGTTGGAAAGCGCTTGGCTCAGGCTTGGTCAGTTCAAAGTTGGATCTCTCTCTCATTATTCTCTCTCTCATACCCTTGGAGACTTAAAGTTTTATTGGAACACTGTTGGTGGGTGTGGAATACTTGGATTCTTGGAGAAAGAAGGCGAAGGAAGAGCAAGAAAGAGCAAGAGGGCATTGGGATCAACAACTGCATCAAATTTGCTTGTAGGTACTGAGTTGCATGTATGTTTCCTTCTCTAGTTTTGGCATGCATGTGGTTTATTGGTTGTGATCTGTCATTAGCATGGAGGATGGGTGAGATTGACAGTGGATTGCCTAGCCTTGCCATTTCCTAGATAGCCATGGTGATTGTGGGTTTACTTTCATTGTTTGTTTTTGGTTGGTTCTCATGTTTCCTTAGCTTGGGTTGCATTACTAGTTCTTGGAGCCTTGGTGGGACAATACTCTAGAGCTCTGTAACAACTTGGATTGAGTTACTAGTCCCATAGCCTTGGTTGGAAAAATGCTCTAGAGCCCTTGGTGGGTTGAATTACTAGTCTTGGAGCCTTGGTTGGACAAACGCTCTGGAGCCCAGTGACAACTGTGGGTTGAGTTACTAGTCCTCGCGCCTTGGTTGGAACAAATGCTCTGGAGCCCTGGATGGTTGGGATAGAGATTGATCTGAAGATGGTTTTGTGATGTCCGACTGTGAGGTGGAACCATTGTTTTATGGGTAGAGGTGGATGGCCTTTGGAAGCCCTAGATGAGTTTTTATTGATGTTTTCTATGAGATCCCACATTCATGCTTAGAATATGGTACAGGGGTGAAAGGTTGAAGAGAGATTTGGCTCAGGCATTCTACGGACGGGTGGAATGTGGAAGTCCCATCCTAGGTTTGGATTTTGCATCATTAATAATAGGTTATTTCTCCTTGTATTTCTATGAGTATTATACTCGATTATATGAGGTTTATATGGCAGTGAGTTCATTGGTATTTTTGTCCCTATTATGCTGGTTATGTATATGTTTTATGGCAGCAACTATGTATGGCTCTCATCATGTTTCTACTTGTATATGAATGAACAATGTATATATCACCTAATGGATGGAATAACAGTTAATGTGTTGAGGCATCAATGCTTCATGGAGAATCTCAAATAAGTATGAGACCCCTGTGCTTAGATCTATTATTTACACTCAAATATTACATATTCGTGATATGATTGACGAAATGCTTGTCATGGCTAATAGGGGTCTAGTAAAGGTCTTAAACAAGTATTTTCTTTAGAACTGCCAATTCCATGTTATTTTATTGATCTGAAGAGATGGTTCAATTACGACAGTGACTTAGGCTCTAGGCCTGAAACTATGGCTCAAATCCCGGAGACATTGGCATAAAATTGACTAAATGAGTCTTTGGACACTGGTAGGTAAGTTTGTGAGAGCGACTCTGGGTTTTTGGATGTTGTCATGCATATAACATGAGAGTGACAGAGGCTTAAGTTGTCCAAAAGCTCAATGGGACCCAAGGGAAAGTTGTCCAAAGTGTAGGATTGGTTCCTGAGGGTCCTAAAGCTGATGTTGAATGTCTACATGGTGTGTTTCTGCCAGTTCCACTTCCTTAACATGACTTAGGAGGTCGAATCATATCATAATGGCCTCTCGTCACATGTTTACCTTGGCTGGTTAGTTGCTTGGGTAGATGTGTGAGGAGGGTGTTACACATGTGAGTAGGAAATTGAAGGGAAATTAAGGAAATGAAAAAATTAGAGGCATCAGTGATAAAAAGACATCAGAGCATCAATTTATAGCCTTTTTTCAGTTCATTTTTAGAATTGGTTTTTAGAGAGGAGAAGAGCACCAAGAGGAGAAGGAAAGCAAGCAAGCAAACGAAGGACAAGGAAAGCAAAGGAAAGTAAGGATCAAACAAGGAATGGTTGGACCAAGAAACTTCAATAGGAATACTTGCAGGTAACAGGTTGCATGTATGATTTCCTAGTTGGTTTTTCCATGCATGGTATGTGCGTGTGTGTATTTGGTTTCATTGTTGTTGGTGGCATGGATTTTGTCAGGTTTTGATAATGGTTTCTAGCCTTGCCATTTCATTTCTGGATAGACATGGTGTGATGGGATTGTTTCTTAGTTGAGCTCTAGATTACCGAAAGGTTTTGGATCCGGGTGAGGTGGTCTCAGGAAAATCCCAAGGGTTGGGGGTGGAGATGGTCTTCTCTGGGAAGCCCTCAATAGGTGGGTGGAGACAAGAAAATTCCTCAAGGGATGGTGAAGGATTTATGAGGCATCTAAGCTTGGTTTGGTTTTGTGATCTTGGGACTGGTTTAGGTGAGATCATAGTATGGTGAGGGTGGAGGCGGTTTAACCTCTAGATTCCCTTGATTGTTTATGGATTGGTTTATCCCATGAGATCCCATATTCATGCTTGAAATATGGCACGAGGGTGATTAGCTGAAAGAAAGATTTGGTTCTGCCCAATCTATGGTTGGTGGTACATGGAAGTCCCTGACTTTGTTGGGCTTTTCATATGGTTGATAAGAGCAAAGTTTCTCTTGTCTTTGATAAGTAAATCTACTTGTTATTATGTGGCTTTAATGGTTGTTTTATCATTGTTATCTATCTGGGTATATGACATATATAAGTGTGGCTCTTATCATATTTCATTCAATGAATGTTTGGTTAATGAATGCATGACCTAATTTGTTGACAACTATTGTGAGAAGGCATGAATCCTTTTTAAACCTCAGATAAGTTTTTATATCCCTATGTTCAGATATGCATTCATGACTGTTAGGTTGCATGTTCATCATGTGTTTGACGGATTGTCAGTCCTAGTTGGGAGATGTCAGGTTAAGTCAAGGATTAATTTTTGGTTTGGAATCCTTTTTTTTATGTGATTCATCATTTCCGGAAGTTTCACTGAGTTCTAGGCAAGGGCCCGAGTCTTAGCCTTGAAAAAGTGGCTTAGAATTTAGGGTTGTTGGCAAAGAATTGACTGAAAAAGTCCATAGTGTCTTGGAAACAAGCCTATGGGAGTGACTGGAGGGTTACAGTCACTTGGAGGCCTTGGTAAGGGAGCGATTGAGGCTCTAGGTTAGTGAAACAAAGAGTTAACTCAAGGGTTGGACACCTGGAGGGGTTGGGTTACTCTTGGAGGTCTTATGGAACATGAGGGAAGTTAGTAAGGTCTTAAGTTGTCGACTCCATTTCCTTAAGGTCGTATAGGATGTTGAGTCTTTTTATAGTGACCTTCAGCTCATGTTTACCCCAGGAAAACCGGTGAAAGTGGGTAAATGTGGGAGGAGGTAGTTACACATATTCTGGTCACGTGCATACAAAATTTTAGTCAACACATTCACATTCTCTCTAGTAAGTCAAATATTTAAACTTCCTTGCTCATAGGAAATTCTATTTTATGCTTCATGTTTGTAGGACTATTATACTACTAGTGCATTCCTGATTTTTTGCATAAAGTTTCAGTTTTGTGACCTATAGGCATAACTACACCCATAGGATTTCTTCTGTGCAGTTGAGAGGATAGAATCACACTCTTAAGCTTGCTTCTATATGGTTTGGGCTCAGAGTAAGGAAAACCCTCTTTTCTCAGACTAAAACTTGTTGCAGACCAACAATATCAGATATTTGTCTATTCATGTCAAGAAGTCATATTTCAACAATATAGAATTTTCTACACATTTAATGTAAATGCAATATGTGTAGCGATCTTATGAAGAGTTTCTCCCTCTTAATGTGAAACCACTTCAGTAATCATCATTCAAGTTGTCAACATGTCTATAATAATGTTGTCATGCATTAGCGGGGTTGTTAAATCACAAAGTCAAACTATATCATGTTCTAAAACATATATCCATCATGGTCATAACATGCTAGCTTCAGCTACTCCATCATCACATATGAACATGACATCAAAGTTTCATCAAGGGTTAGAGTCATATGATTAGGGCTGTTGGCAGGTGTATCATCATACTTCAAAGATCATAATCACACATCACAAGCATCAAGTCAGGGCATCCAATTTTACCATATTTCACAATGACATTGTCCAATTCACTAATCTTATCAAAATATAAAGAAGGTCAACAAGAAGATCCTAAATATCCATCTTATTGTTATACTTCTATCATCATGGTTACCATGCTTGTTACAAACACTATTAATAACATCAAGCTACCATATATAAGAATCAATGTGCTAGCCTTCTTTATAAAATCAAGAAATCCATTATGTCTAAGATGAGAGACGCTTGTCAAGTATCAAGACTAAAAAATCAATGTTTCTAAGTGACTTTATCATTTATGAATAGAATATCCGATACTTGTCCAATATGAAGTGCACCATCTCATCATAAGTATCATGAATCAAACTCCCTTTCACATGCATGCATAATCCATTTGTGAAGGTTATATACTCATCATACCTTAGGGCTTACCTTGCCATCCAATATTGCAACTGAAACATAACATTGAAACAATACACCATAGATACCTTGTAGTATTCAGATACCTGTGTATCTTCTTATTTGACATTGGCAGCAGGAGTATTTTGTCAACTTCCTTGTCATGGGAAACTGTAGCTCTTCTCTTCCTGCACTTATTCATCTTTTCCTGCATCTCAGATGATCCTCAAGAAGGATCTACTTATCACATCTCATGAAGAGGTTAGAAGTATCCCAATACTTAAATATACATGCAACAAGTATAGTCAATGATCAAATCAATAAATCTAAACAAAAGAAAAGGCATAAAGGAGTAACATAAATAAAAAGGTACTTATATTTAATGAGAGGTGATCATATCCCTCTTGAACTAGGCCTCAAGAGTCATGACTATCCATTGACCATATAACATTGTTGCCTTTAATATTTCAACCAACTCCATCAGTAACTAAGCCTAATAGAGACTATCACATCTAGGGCTTCATCAAATCAATCACAAGTGCTTGAACATTTTCACATTGATTATGCTGGGGTTTCTATATTGCATATCTCAAATAGTTTCCATTAACTAGGGTTTCTTCCAAATCCTAACCTCATAATATCCACCAAACCCTAATAACCAAATTGTCTAGGGTTTCCTTCAAACCCTAAAATTCTTTTAGGTCCCCTCAATATTCTCGTGTTTCCATCAAAGTTGTCTTCATAGGGGTGATCATCAATGACTTTTCTTTAGCCCAACTTTTATACCATGTTAATTTTTCTTAAGGATACATTGTTCTTTTCTTTGATAACTGCATTTCATTATTTCCATATTAAATTCACCCCATAACGTAATAACATTATTCAGATTTTCAATATTATTCAGCAACATATGAAATTATATAGAAAGAACAATATCATCATCAATGAAACAAAACATAAAGGAACAATAGAATAAAAGAATTCACACATAGAGACACCAGGATTGGTCGGAGACCATGGAAAAACCCACTATGGGGAAACCCTTTCAAATTCTTCTTCTTATTTGATTGTCGTTGAATGATTTAGCAAATAGAGAGTACAATGATTCATATCTTTCATCATAAACATATCTAGAAAAATCAATTAAATAACATCCATGAGATGAACCCATCAATGTTAATAATAAAAACCCTGATTTAGAAGCTTGTGATCAACTGTTACTGTCTACAATCAATTGTTAAATATTGCGATCACTGAGCGAAAACTTCGGTCAACTGAAAAATTCAACTTTTAGGACCCAGCGACAGGGAAGATGTGTCATGCATGCAGTTGAAACCCTTCAACTGCATGCATAGGCCTACATGCCTACAACTATAGTTGAAAATTGTGCGTTACAAGCCTGCAACTGTGACTCAAAACACTAAACACGTGTGTGAGCTTCGAACCTTGTAATTTAGGATGTGTGCGAGAAAATCTCTATAAACTGCCTCAAACCTGTGCGAGCCAAAAACAAGAAAGAGAAATAGAAGAATGATCTAAGATGATGTCCAAATGAGGTTGAGGTTAGTTGTATTTATAGCCTTCCAAGGGTGTCCAATTTTCTTTAGGGTTGACCTGATCAAATATGCACATGTGGGCTTTAATTAAAAAATACACTTTCCCTTGTCCAAATTGAGCTCTTCAATAGTCAAAATTGGTCCTCCCGAAAAGAGGAATCTCCTCCCATGGTTGGAATTTTTCATTGATCTACCAAATTAATTGAAAATAAAGGAAGAATAGGAGATGTGGAGACTGAAATCAAGAATTTTATGGCAAAAGCCATGAGATAGAAACTAGTTTCTTTCAGAAACAATAAAAAATGGGGAAATGGAAGAACATAATCAAGTATATGCAGCTTAATGGAGAGGTTATTTTAGATCTGGGTAGAATAAAGGATACCTCTTTTAATCACTTTGAGTCTTTATGTAAAGAAGATGGAGGCAATCTTGCAAATTTAGTGGAAGACTTTTTAGGCCATATTCCCCAGCTAGTTTCGGAATCAGATGACGCCAAACTTTTGCTGCTTATCAGGGAAGAAGAAATTTAGAAGGTGGTTTGGTCATTTGATACTGAAAAAGCTCCTAGTCCTGATGGATTCATAGGACACTTTTAATATATTTTGAAACACCTGGTGGACTTCATGCAAAAATATGACCCCTCAATTTGTCCTTCCTTCCTCTTGTTCCTAAATATGTAAATCCTTATTCTTTCTCTTGCTTCATACCTATTTCTCTTTGTTATTTTGTATATTAGATTATCACAAATATTAATTCTTAGAGACTCATGCTTCTTCTTCCCAATATTATCTCTAAAAATCAAGGAGGGTTCGTTAGTGAGAGGCATTTAATGGACAACTTTGTTTTAATACAGGAAGCCATACACTCAAGTAAGTCCAGAGGAGACCAAAGGATAGTCATAAAGTTAGATATGGCCAATGCCTTTGATCATGTGTGCCATTATTTTCCCTTCTATAATTTATGAAAAATGGGATTCTCTCCTGTTTGTATATCTTAGATAAATGCTTGTATATATGGGCCTCAGATTCCCCCCCCCCCCTTATTAATGGATACGTGTTTAGTTTCTTTAACGATCCTCATGTAGGGGTGCCATCTCTACCCATTATTTACATTCTCATGGTTAAATCCTTGAGTGGAAAGTTGGAATTTCAACGAAGATCTCACTCCCTCAATGGACGTCCAATTCTCAAATAGTATAAAGAGCATAAAACATGGCCACTTCATTGATGACATGATCCTTCTTACTAGTGCCTCTTGCATTATAGGTGCTTCAAATTTGTTTTGGATGATTTTGTTCGGGTCTCGAGAGGATTGATAAATGAGGGTAAAAGTAATTTGTATTCTTGGAATGTCAACAAATAATTGCATGGAAGGATATTAAAATTTTAGGGATAACATAATATTTGAGCTTACCCATGTCTTAACATGTTCCTTCATCCTTCTTGGGGTGTTTTTATTGACGAGTTTAAATCCAAATTAGAGCAACGGGGGGATCATTGGCTAAATCTGGTTGAAAGATTAATTCTAGCTCAATTTTTCCTTTTAGACCTTGCTATATTCTAAATCTCAGTTATGCTGGCCTCCATCTTAGTTAAGTAGCAAATGGCTGAAGAACTTATGCAATTTCTCTAGTAAGGAGGCAAGACAAACTTTAAAAAGTTTTATCTAGTGAACTGGAAGGTGGTTAGGCTTCCAAAATCCATGGGAGGGGGCAGGGGAGGGTTACGAATAAGAGACCCCCTTCTAATGAATATGTCCCTTGGGGCATTTCATTCTTGGAAACTCACTCATGGTGCATAGAGCGTCTACCAAATATGTCAGCATGTAGAAAATTGTGCTCTAATTTGTTGGGATGTGTTTTACCTTTGAAAGAGATTTCAATAAATTTTTGGATAAAATCATTTCCCAATTGAATATGTTCCCTTTAGAGACTATTTTTACTGCTAAGGGTATCCATTCAATCATGAAATGTGAGGTGTTAAACTCTCCATATAGTCGATTAATCATCATTATAAGGTTGCAAAACGGATCCCACAAATACTATGTCGAGTATTATTTATCACTGTGTTCTATGAATGCATAAATGTCCCACGACCATCCCCTTTATGGTCTTGATATAATTGGGGTGAGTCACAAAGAAATTCTCAAGAAACTGCTTGGTTAACTTAACCTTGGCATGTTGGAGATGATATGTCTTGTGGAATGCATCAACCTTTATAGAGGCTACAATTTGACCTTTGTTGTAAAGAATGGCTTCTTGCTTCAAATAGGTCTATTCTACCCATATAATCGTGTCACTATATGGTATTAATGGTGGCCTAGTGGAAAATTCAATAGATCCCAGACCTTATAATATTGCACATTGTCATATAGTCGTCATTTTGTGTTTCAAACCGAGAATTGACATAGATTCGGTAAATCTCACCCGAATCCAAATGAGTGTTAGTTCCATCAAATGCCCCTATGCATGCATAAAATATTTTTCTTAGAAATGGGTTAGGAACTATGGGATTTGCAATCGTTGAATTTTTCCACTTGCCCTTGTATGCTTTCGACATCCTGTTGATTAGAGATTTTTGCAAGACCTGCATTCAAATAAAACCACTGTAAATTCAATGACATGTATACAATTCATGGAAAGAAATTAAACCCAGTTATAGCCACTTACTCAAACAAAGCTTTGAATAGACACAATGGAGTTATTGAGTAGCGGGCACAACTTTAGTGCAAGGAATGAAAATCAGGTTGAGGGATGGAGTAATGACGCAACAATGAAAGAGTGGTAGATGAAGCTTGATTGGACACTTAAAAAAAATGATGGCATAACAACTGCATAATGATTTTAATGCGGACAATAGTGCAACAACTAGATAAGGGTTTTAATTGGTCTTGGGTGACGTTAATACCAACATGAATGTTTTGGTTTAAGCATGGGGTGGTGGGGGGGGGGGGGATGTTGGTAACACACTTAAGCTTAGTCATTATCAATTAGAGGATTTCACTGCATGCAAGTATGATATGTTATGAGATGCATGTAGGAATCAATGGACCTAATTTAGAAACAACCTTGTCATTAATGTTATAAAGTTGTGTCAATAATCGTTATGGCTAGTGGTAATGTGACAGGTCGGGAAATGGAGGAATCCTCTTGGTGTAAATAGATTAGCTTGCCGAAGAAATCCTAGAGGAAAAGTTTTGATGAGGGTGTCCCATTATTTAAATAAAAAAGAATGAATTGGAATGGCCAAAAAGAACACTTTATCTCCTATAGGGTTGGTATCGAGGTCGAAAGAGATCAATGTGTATTGAAATTGTTCTTGGGAACTTTATTTTACTTTTGATCTCCGATATAAGGTATCTGTGATGAGTGGAATGATTTCTCTACTATAACGTTGGCGTCACAGGATCGATAGAAAATTGAACCTATTGTTTCCATGAACCATTAAACTTTTGACCTTTGATCTCTGATACAAGGCATTTATGACGAAACAAGAGAGAAGTTTTTTCGTAGAATGGAGCTTGTTCTAACCTCTGTCCTATGACAAAAAAAGATATCGACCAAGATGAAGCTTTCTTGATAGGATGACTGTGAGGCTTAGGGATCTAAAAGATCTAACACTATCACCTAATGTAAATGAGAAACAATCGATGGAAAGGGCCCACAAAGTTTTAATTTTGGCTAGGGGAGGGTTGTTGGGCGCACAAATTGGTGTCTTGTTGGGAGGACCAATTATCTTTGTCATCACTTTAATCTAGTTATCATATCGAATGCCTTTTTTTCTTTACTTTTGGGGTTGAAATATGGTTTATCTAGTTTAAGTATTTTCCCATTTTGTGTCCCACGTCACGTAGTGTAAAATTTCCAAAAAAAGATTTGAAACATGAGCTAGATACTCGAGGGCAAGCCCTTTATGTGTTATTTGAGGACCAAGGTAAGGGATTAATTAAATTTATTCTAGCTCTTACTTCACATTCTCAAATTTTACTCAATAGAGAGACCATAACGTATTCAAGTGAGGGTATCGATGTGTGTTACTCATATCCAATTCACCACAAGTAGAAACCTCTTTCCCATAGGCAAATAATTCCCTAGACAAGTTTTCTCCGTAAACCCTTTTTACATTGACCTTTTTCCCAGCCACCATATGTGTGGTGTTATCTTATTGCAAAGATATTTTTATAAATTTGTAACTATAATCCCCCTCCTTTTTAAGGGGTTTTATGATTTATTATGAGATGTAACCTAATGACGCGGGGGGGGGGGGGGGGGGGGGTGGTGTGTCTATCTATAAGGCCCTTAAAGGCATGACATGGTCAATATTTGGAGTTGTTTTGATTCTCATGCACCTCAACTCATTCATGATGTCTAAATGCAATTTTTACCTCTATATAGTATATGAATTTAGGGAGGGTCCTTTGATGAGACCTAAAGGGGTCTAATATACCTCGACCTTATTCAACATTAGGCTCTAAGATTAGGCGTGAGTTCCGCCAAACAATGGTATGTACTAAGAATTGAATTTGACAGTTAAGGATTTTGTCATATGTATTCTTCATTGGATGAATCAGGATTGTAAAATTAGTCCCACCCATTAGATGCCTTTTGAGTACTAGAGCTCTTCCTCCAAAGGGTGAAAAAATATGGATAATGGGAAACAAATTTTCTAAAGGAATCCTAAAGTTTCAAAAATCGATAAAATAAAAAGGGGAAAGGGAAAGACAATATACTATATATAGATTTAGAAGACCACACCCATAGTCAGGTAACGTAATGTTTCAACAATTGTCCATTAATAAGGAGATACTTTGATCTCCCCTCCATGGATTCGAGTATGAAGGTATTAGGACGAAGCTCTTTCTTAATTAGAAAGGGACAAAGCCAAATATTGGAACTTGGTGTGTTTCCCTTTGGGTTCCTTGGCTTTGTCCCATTTCAAGACTAAGTCTTCGACTTGAACTTTCTTGTTATCAATAGGATTCTTTTCAAACAAATGCTTAACTATGGCTTGATGTTCATGGAACCAATGCTTAGCTCTCTAACGCTCTTCTTCCAACTTCAATAGTGTGTTAATGCATTCCTGCATGATGGGGGACCAGATTTCTCGCACTAATTGAGTCAACTATAAGGATGATAGGAAAATATTATAAGGTAGGATAACTTCATGATCGTAAAATGAGAAGAAAGGGGAATTTCCAATGGAAGCTTTGAGAGTGACTCTATTTTCCCAAAGAGCATAAGGGAGCATGTTGTGCCAGTTTATTCGTTGTTGTGCAATGGTCCTCTTGAGAATATCCTCAATCCACTCACACAATAAAAAAATCTAAAAATGGGACCATGTATGATTATGGACTGTGGAAGCATACATTCTCTTAATATTCACCAGGTATTTGTTTGATGAATTAGCTAAGCCATTTCCTTGTGGGTAATAGTTGGGTGAGTATTTAATTCTTATTATATTTTCTAATGCAAATTCAATGAGATTTAGGGAATAAAAAATAATAAGCATTACCAAATATTAAAAGATATGGAACTCCAAACCTGGTCATAATAGTTTGATCAAGGAATGATATCACCTTGTTTTCCTCCACCTTCTTAAGTGGCATTGCTTCTGTTCATCTAGTAAAATAATCTATAGGAGTGATAATGTACTTCTGTTGCTTTAAAGAATTAGTCATTATCTCACTGATTATATCTAATCCCCACTGTTAGAATGGCATTTCCACTTCCACTACCTGTTGTGGGAGCATCACTTTTCTTTTTCTTCGCACGACATTTTGACAGATCCCACATTTGTGTGTATAAGCATGCATGTCCTTGAAAAGAGTTGGCCAGCAATAACATGTGCGAAGGAATTTGCAGGATGTGGTTTCTTCTCCAAAATGTCCCCCTGCAAGGTCCTCATGTAAATCTTTCAGAACCTTTTCTGAATCATATTTTTTTAGAAATATGAGTAAAACACCATCATAGTTCCAATGCAATATCCCATTAATGAGTTTATAAGAAATCACTTTGATCCCAAGGGCTTGCCATTGTGGAAGAGTAAGGTGATTGGTAGAAGTGATGATTCCTCATTAAATATTTCCTTGACGATTGACTCATTGTCATTTTCCTTTAGCAACTTGCACAAATCTTGTCATTTGATGATTTTGGAGAATTTAGTTTCGAGCTCATATTCCTGCAATGAAGTCATCCAATGTGCCCTTTTTTTTCCTAGATATTTTTGAGTAAGGATATTCCTGATGACGGGGTATGTAATCATCACTTTTGTTATGGATTTAAGAAGGTAAGGCCTGAAGTGATTTACCATCTTGAATATTTCAAACTTGGTTTGTTTATCAACCTTTGGATACTAGAGTTTTGCACCTTGAAGTCTTGAACTCATGAAAGCAATCGAGCATTCATTTTTGTCAAAATCCTTCTGAGTTAAGACTACATCATAAGATTCCTCCTAGGTGAATGTATAAAATATGAAAGATCCACTATAGTCCAGAATCAGGAGGGAAGGTGCTTTAGAAATTACTTTCTTGATCCTTGAAAATGCTTCCTTTTGTCCAAGGGTCAACTTGAATTTGGCTCCTTTCTTAAAGATATCTTGTAGAGGCTTCACTATTTCAACAAAAGTAGGGACAAATCTTCAAATGAAATTGATTTTGCCCAAAAAAGATTGCATTGCCTTCTTGCTATAAGGAGGTTCCAATTTAACAATTGCTTCAGTTCTTTCTGACTTTATCATTATCCCTAATTTGGATAGAGCAAGTCCCATAAGTCTACCTTCACTGACTGCAAAAAGTGATTTTTTTGGGTTCAAAGAGACCACATATTTCCTACATCTATCAAAACTTTGTCTTAGGTAATGTAAATGATCACTCCTTTTAGAATATACTTTTACATCATCCAAGTATATGGCCATGGATCAATTAATAAGTCCTTTGTATGATATATCCATTGCTCTTTGAAAGGTGGCCCCTGAATTTATAAGACCAAAGGGAATATTCCTATATCCATATGTTCCCCACTTTGTTCTAAAGGAAACCTTCATCTGGTAAGGGTGAGACATTATCACTTGATTGTACCCTCAAAAGTCATCAAGCAGAGATAATATTTCAGAGCCAATGACAAACTAGGGGATCTATTCCATAGGTAGGACAAGATAATTATCTTTTGTTGTTGCTCTATTTAAATTCCTAAAGTCCACACAAAGTTGGATATTGTCATTCTTTTTCTTGACTGGAACTAAGTTTGCTACCCAGTCAATATGCCTGATAGGGAAGATTATATTTTGCAGTGACGAGTTTGTTTGGTTCCTTTTTCAAGGTGGGCTCAAAGGATGGATGCATCTTCTATGACTTTTGTTGGACTAGTTTGGCACCTTCCTTAATAAGTATAAAATGTTGGATAATCTTTGTATGAAACATTTTGAGGTCATCATATGTCCAAGCAAAGACATCATTATATTCCCTAAATAATTAGATAAGTGTTGTCCTCTTAGAAGGAGTGAAACTAATCCGTAGGTTAATATTCTTCGGACACTCTGTAGTCCCCAAATTTATGGCCTTGTATTGCATGGTTCGGTTGTTGGTATTACAATTTATTACTTTCCTGAATGTACCTTGTAGGCCTTAGATCTTTTCAAGTCTTGCTACTGACTTTGGGATTGAATTTTCTGTTGTTTTCATTTTGTTGTAGGAAGACTTTTGCATTGCTCACTCATGTACTTCTTTGTTGATGATTGAATCTTCTGAGGTTCCTTCCATATGGAGGAAGTTCAAAATATGGGCATCATCATCAAAGGCTCCCCAATTGGTAACATTATCTAGAATCGAAGGCCTATAGATCAATTCCACATAAAAGGAGCCAGTAAAGAAATTTTGAGAAGGAATCAAACTAGAGGCAACGTTGGCCAATAAATCAACATAGATATTTTTATAACGAGGAATATAACAAATACTGAATGTAGAGAAATGATTAATCATGTTCCATATGTCATGCTCGTAGTTATTTCATTGACTCAAAATGCAATTAATCAAATTATGTACCTATTTAACCACAATCTTAGAGTCACCGAATACCTTTAAGGAACTTAACGCAAGATCCACTACTTTCTGAAATCCATGAATCAAGGTCTCATATTTTGTAGTGTTGTTTGTGCACTCGAATTCTAGTCTATAAGAAACAAATATTTTATGACCCTTTGGATCTACAAGAATGAAGTTAGTGTCTACACCATGCTTAGAATTGGAGCCATTAAAAAATAAATACCAAAATTCGACATTTGATTTTACATATATTACATTTGAATCGGGCATAGCACAATCAACGTTTGAAGATTGTGAACAATTTGATAGCTTTGTATATCGAAACGAATCCGTGTAAGGAGATGAACCTACTTAAAAAATTTTGAAATACGCGTTGATACAAAAATTTCCCAAAACAATTTTTTTTAAATAATATAGGTTCATTAGGAGCTTCTAAACCAATCACCACATACTTTAAATATCTTTTGTGATCTACTTTAATTTTATGATATTGTCCCCTATAAGGTAACCAAATATGGGACCAATTGGTGGAAAAATAATCGTTCAATTTTGATGACCTGTTGCTAGGCCAGGAAGGTAACTCCCAATGTTGATTTCCATTAATCTAAACATCATTATATACATTAGAGTGGTGACCTTTGGGATTCCTATTCTAAGGCCTATTCAAATTAATTTATTTATTATACTTATATGTTTACATGTTTTGACCAATCCTTTAGGATTATGTGTCTAATGTTCCCTCCCTTAATCTGAAGAGGTATTTGTGAGTCCAAGTGATATTCAAAATATTTCAAACTTTTCTCTTTCAAGTGATTTAGTGAATATGTCTACAATTTGCTCATTTGTGGAACAATTTCATAGGTGAATAGTCTTGGCCTCTACATGATGTTGAATCAAATAACGTTTTGTGTTAATATGTTTGGTTTGATCATGGAATTTTGGATTCTTGGCCAATTTAATGGCAGAAGTATTGTCAATAAGGAGAGGAGTAGATTGTTTTTATAGTTGCCACATATTCTACCTTTGTTGTGGAATTTGTTGGAACTGTCTATTTGCATGATCTCTAGGAGAGAGCTCATGATCCAAGACTCATACGATAACTTGAATTAAACACTCTATTTTCCTTGCCTCCATCAAATTATCAATCAGAATATCTAATCAATTTTAAGTCATCCACCTATGAATATTTGAGTCGAAAGCCTTGAGTTCCTTTCAAGTACTTTAGAACTCTTTTTGTAGCAGACCAATGTCCTGACAAGGCTTTTGAATAAACGTGGAAAGGATTCAAGGTAGTGGTGAGGTAGATAAGACTTCTCACAAGCTATCTATACTTAGTTGCAACCTCAACTTCATTTCCTTCTTTAGATCCGAGCTTCAGATTTTGTTCCATTAGAGTGGGCAAAAGATTGTATTCAACCATGCCAAACTTGTTCAACAATTCTCCAATGTACTTGTTTTGAAAGAATAATATATATCTTGGACGTTGGGTCACTTTAATATCCAAATAGTAATGAAGGTGTCCCAAATTTGTCCTCTCAAATCTTTTCATCAATTCTTTCTTCATGGATGTAATATAATTTTCATTTTTCCTTGTTAACAACAGACCATCTACATATACCACAAGATAGACAACAATTTTTCCAACTTTCTTGACAAATGAAGTTGCATCATCAAGATTAAAGTGTTTGAAATTTAATTTCAGAAGATGCTACTCATGGTGCTTATTTAAGGCCATCCAAGAATTTTATGAGTTTCGTACCTTTTGTTCTTTTCGCTTCACAACAAACCCTTCTACATGAGACATAAAATCATTTTATTTTGGGCATCCAGTTAAGAAAGTAGTCTTTATATTCATTTGATATAATTTCCATCCATTTTGAGTTGCTAAGGTAAAAAGAGTCTAGATGGTGGCTCATTTTGTTGTGGGGAAAAGGTCTCTTCATAATCGACCATTTCTTTTTATGTAAGTCATTTTTCCACGACCCTTGCTTTGTGCCTTTCAAGTGAGATATCCTATTTAAAATTGTTCTTAAAGACCCACTTGCATCCAATTGGTTTTGTTTCAAATGGAGGGTCCACTAGCTTCCGTGTTTCATTCTTTATGGGAGCATTATACTCCTTTTACATTGCTTCTTTCCATTCATCATGAGAGGTGACGCCTTTAAAGGAAGTTGGTTCAAAATTAGTAGAAAAATTTAATTCACAATCATAAGAAACATCCATATCCTCAACTAAATCATAATCATCTACATCATCTCCATTTTGTCTGGTGGAAATTCTAGTTCTTATCTTTCCAACCTCATCAAGATGAACACTTTCAAGTGTTTTAATGATCCATTTTAGAGGACCTTTCTAAGATGGTCCATGCTACTTTGTTGATTAAGATGGATATGCATCCAGATTAAGCCTTCTAATCCTCTCAATCACATCACTCAAAGGGTCTTCCTAATCTAAAGAAGTGGTTGGAACTTTAGGAGGGGGAGAGAGTGCTTCAAAAGGAGATCCCTTATATTGATCCACGATGGGGATCCCCCCCATCAAGATGTGGAATTTCATTATCAAATTCATGATTGTTTTTGCATGATTGAATTTGTCCAAATTATCAAGCTACCACTTAACAAAATTTCCAATCTCGGAAGATTCAAGAAAAATCACATCTCTAGATAATATAAACTTCTTATTTACGTCATCGTAGAGATGATATGCTTTGGTGGTATCTGAGTACCCCAAGAAGATACACTTTCGACTCCTTGCACCAAGTTTGCTTCTTTGTTCGTTAGGAATCAAGGCATAGCAGGTGGAACTAAAGATCCTGAGATGCATTATCGAAGGAATTTGGCCATACCATATTTGATAAGGAGTCTTGTTTTTGAGAGCATGAGATGGGCATTAGTTTTAATATATACTGCATATAAAATTTCATCAGCCCAAAACACCAACTTTACATTTTTTAAAAATATCATTGAGTGAACCATATTTAAGATAATCTTGTTCATTCTTTCAATTATACCATTTTGTTAAGGATTGTATGGCACATGTTTTTTGATTTTGAATCCCATGTTGGCAAAGATGGTTTTCAAATTCATTAGAAGTAATATTCTTTTCCATTTTCAATATGAAGAGTGTTGGGA
>APFE030923551.1:87051-171676 GCA_000404065.3 Pinus taeda | reverse complement strand
GTGGAAACCCAATGTGGGAGAAAACCATTGTTGTTGTATTCTCTGTATTCTTTTTATTATAAATAAATACTTCTTACAATATTGTACTTTCAAAGAATCATACCAACACGCAAGCACCCACCTGCAGAAGGCTACAACCTTATCTCATTCTCTAGCACCCACTGGAAGGAAGCTCCAACCCCCTGATCTCGTTTACCCACACCCACTGGAGGGGAGATCCTACCCCCTGATCTAATTTAATAGCTACCACTGGAAGGAAGTTTCGACTCCCTTACTTAAGGCTCCAACCCTCAGCACTTCCATGGACCATGTTTTGTAATTTTCATATTGGATCCACCTAAACCAAAGCATCAAATCTGTAGGCCATTTTTCATCAAATTTTCAGACTAGACCCACTACCATCATTTAAGCCCAATATCAAATAACAAACTAAAACCAATCATTGTATCAAATCACTGAACCAACTTAATCATCAAATCATTGAATAAGCCAATTACCGAATCTCAAACAACCAAAGTAACTAGATCATCTCAAATCACTGTATACTCTTCATCAGATTGTCAGATCACTTACTATTCATAAAAAAAACTAGATATCATCACTGCAAACCCTAATCAATCACATATAAAAATATATAGGTTATTGTTCTTAGGAATATCTGCGTATATACATGCTTTCCACGAAGCATACCTGCGTACAGATCTCAAAACACTGAACCCTGAAACTGAATCACTCCCATACTGAGATATTCACTGAATCACTTACAGAACCAATCACAGATCTCTGAACCATAGCAACATCATTACTTTTAAACAAATCATTCATCAAATTATTAAGCCTCAATCATCATTGTTAAACCTAGATCATCATGAAATACTTCATTGATAGCCAACAACAACCACAACAATATTGATTAAGTTGATCAAACATCATATTCAACAAAACCCTAGCATATGTACGCGCTTCTTAGAAATCACTTCCGCATGTATACACGCCTTTCAGGGAGCATACCCGTGTACATATATGTCTAAAATGTAGAATCAACACACGACTACCCATAAGCATATCTGTGTATGTATGTGCCTTTCTTGAAACAAACCTGTATATAGATCTATAATTATTGACACAAACCTTCGCTGCACAACAAAACTTCAGACATACCTATATCTTAGCATACATAGAATAACCACACATCAAAACATTATCATCATAGATCAAATCAACCCATAAGCAAATTATTCAATACATAGTCATTTCAGATCTATTGGATATGATCCATCTTCATATTCCTGGGTGCACACTTATTTTAGATCAAACACTCACCAATAACCCATTACATGCACACTAATCACTTTGATCTCCATCTCCTTATATAGCTAAGGCCTTATCCAATACCGCGATTGAAATCCTTTGTAATGTCGATGCTATTCCTGACCGAGATCAAATATTCATTGTTGCGCTCATTACTGTGGGCCAATACCATGGTAAAGACCCCTGGTATTTAGAATACTATGGTATGAAAACTGTACACGACTTTTCTTCACTAAACCCATGTGTGTACGTGGCTTTGCTTCACATAACCCGCATGTATTTCTCAAAACATCACCTTCACCATTCTTTTGTCTCTGGACTACTATGCCTTTTTTCATCTTGCTACCATTACATTGGCATCTTTTACTAAGTAGGTTTCCATCAAGGACAATACATACACATCCTACTACAAGTAGGTTTCCATCAAGGACAACACATTAGTCATAATGCCAACAAAGAGAGCCAATATGTGATTGTGCATTATTTTTCAATCCATACATGAAAGATTTTGAAAGTCTCAAAATCTTTTGATTTGGTTTTGAATAAATATACCAAACACATATTGGTGTAATCATTAATAAAATTCATCACATATTTATTTCCATTTGCAGAAGGAACAAACATAGGGCCACATAAATTAAAATGGATTAGAGCAATATTTTCTATGTGATCTAGAAGACAAATCATGAAATGGTTGTCTTCTATGTTTCCCTATGATATAAGCATCACATCACTTTTAATTTCCTTGGAGAAGTTGGAAAACTAGAAACAACATTTATTTTCAACAAGTGAAGATTATCATAATTAATATGTCCAAATCTTGCATGACATATCTGGCTGGATGGAAATGTACCCTCATTGTACTGAGAAATGTATGCAAAGTTATGTGAACAAACAAATCTTCCTCGCAACTTCAACATTGTTTCCTCTTCTATTCCATTCATGACGACTGTGTTGTCTGATGCTTTTCTTATCTCAACTTTTCAATAAAAAATGTGAATGGATTTCCCTTGCCAACGAAAATAAACAAGGGACAACAAGTTTCTCCCTAGCTCTGGAAGGTAGAATGCATCATGCAGAAGAAAGTCAGGAGTTCGAAGCAGTTTATGTTTGATGGTAAGTCTAGATGTCTTGAGACCTGACTTGTATGCAAAGTTTGTTTCTCATATATATTGTCAGTAAAGCATTCAAAGAAGTCTTTTCGGAAGGTGATGTGGCATGTTGCACCTGTATCAAGCAACCACTCATCTTTCCAATAAGCAAATGAAGTGTGAAACAGATCTTCAATTACTCCAATATTGCAATGGGAAATAATATTATGAGTAGATTTACGTGCTTTACCTTTCCTTGGGCCTCGTGTTTTACCTTTGTCTTCTTTGCATTCTTGCTTAATTTTTTTCCCAAAGGATTTTGCATGCGGATGAATCATGTCCATCTATATTACAACAAATACAATAGAGGTCAAATTCCCCCCTTTGAACACATTTACCCCAAACCCCATTATTCTTCCTTCCATTTCCTCTTTTACCACCTCTTCCTCTAAAAGAATCTTGTGTCAGATTATTCTCTTTCTGTGCAAGGAAAACAACTTGTTAAGGGTATTGAGAGGCTTACTTCCTCTTCACAAAATCTTTCTCACGTCCTGCAAAATTCTCCACAAGAGTTTCAAAAGTAATGCCCTTGAGTTGAGCACTAGCTTGTAAGGATTAAAGATAGTAAGAATATGTAGCATAGAGGGCCTTGAGAAAGGTTGTGAGATAAATATCCATTTTTATTCTAATGGCTTATACAACATGCATGCTAGCTCTAATTTATGAGCCTAGGGCCATGGGATCATCGTCCTTCAAATCTAGGTTGAAAAGTTTGATCTTCAACTGAACTACTTTCAATTATGGGCGCAAACCAAATAGTTCTTTCAACTTCTTTAATGCATAATAATCATTTTTAATTAGAATAATATCAAAAATCACCTCTTCATTTACAGGATCAACAATAAGGGCATAGGCCTTATTATCCTTGTTCTCCCATATGGCCAATTTTTTTCTAAAGTGGACTTGCCATTCACATTTTCGACTTCGCCTTCATAGATACCTTTCCATAAGTCATTGGAGATATGGGTGTGCCTAATATATTTGGACCATTAATAATAATTATCCTTGTCAGTGAGCACTAAGCTGTAGAATCTATCAGAGAGAAAAAAATATATTTAACGTAAGATATATTAAATTAACTAGTTACAAACATAAACATTAAACACATAATGCACACAGTTTACCCTGGGAAAACCCATACAGGGAAAATCCCAACTAATGGAATTCCATTAATCCTTGGCCAAAACTTTGGGCAAGTTTCCTAATTGAGCCTTCATCGCTCACCTCCCTAGCACCCTTACAATGAAGCCCTCCCAGCCTTTTAAAGGCTCCATTAAATGAAAATTACTATAAGTAACCAAAAAACTAAGGGCCCAAAACCACTATTGTTAACCGCTCTTTCCCAAGGTCAATTTTACGTAACAATCCCCTCTTAAACCTTGAATTGGGGATTCCCTCTACCAAATCTGGCTAAACCAACAAAGTGAGTCAACCCGATTCACTCTAGCCCTTACCCACTCAAAATTTATACCCAGGGTATTTGTTAACTCAACATTCCCCACATCACTAGGTCTAACACCAGACTTTACCAAAAATTTCACAGGGGTATGCATGCCTTACTCGGGCTTACAACATAATGCCATTTACATGCAATAAGTTTGACTCCACTTTAATACATACACACACACACACACACACACACACACACACACACACACACACACACATACACATATTTATCCAAGAACATCTTCTCACCTTTGCACCCGTTGAACATGATGCTCTCTAGCAATACCCTAGACACATTTTATTTCCCCCTCCAAAGCTCACATCAAGCAGAGCCAATCAACCACGTGACCGTGTTACACCATTCACAATGTTGCTTCCATTAAAAACCTCTTAACGCCGTCTTCCAAAGTTGCACTTCAAGTATCCTACGGAGGAAAAATCATCCAACCAAGCCTCTGCCTCTGTGTCTGCTTGTTCTACTTTTGTCACCCATGCACTGGCCCCCATGGCTTCTCTATCAGGTGACACGATTGAAACTCACACAGTTGAATAAATGAACACAAATAGACTGAGCGCTTCGCTCTTGATTGAGTGACCTACGTTACCATTCTCCATAGCTTCCTTGGCTTTGGTCTCTACCCACACTGCCCCACGACTCTACCAAAACGAGTCAAGTTCCACCCACAATGAACAACCTACCTCTGCACATAGGCCTCCACTATCTCTCTAATTCTTGAGCAATCCTACTATGCATGGCCAACACCTTTTTCTCTGTGTTCAGATCCTCTACAATGATGACTTTCCTTTCTGCAAAGATAGTTCTTTTGTGGTTTTCCTCTATCTAAGTTTTTATACACAAATCTCTGCACTACACAATGATTGGTTGTCTTATGCTTCCTCAACTTATTTTGAACCCCACCATTGTAGACCTGACAAAGCTACTCAATTGCAAAATAATGATGCAACCCCCGACAACTGCAACAATCCTTTGATCGTTTCCATGAAGATACTATTAAAGTGGTATGAATTTCATGAAGGGAATGAGACGAAATACAAACTCAAAGGCAAAAAACAAAGATACAACAAAATTGACTTCAATTGATAAATGAAAAAAATGTTGAAACTGTTTACATGCAAAATACAGGAAAACTAGCTCAAATTGTTAATTTTGGTAACTAGGGAGAAATTCCCTAGCCCACATTTAGTTATGAAATATAATTTCAAATGATTAAATAAAAGGAATTTTATTATGTTCATCAAGTTGGCTTCAATCTATAGGAGGGAAAATATTAATTTGAAAATTTGAAATTTGTATAAGTATCCATGTCGGCTTACCCCTTCAATCACATCTCTTCTGCCCCATCAAAATAGTATAAATCAACACCCATTATCCTATATTCTAGGTGGTTATCTGTGAGGTTCATTATCTGTATTTATGTTGCTCCTTCCGATATCTTTTAGGTTCACTATCTGTATCTCATATACACCTTGTTGCTCACTTTTGTGGCTCGCTATCTTCTACAAAAGACTCACATTTCCTCTTTGTGATCTCATATGGCATGGAAAGTACCTATAGTTCTTCAATTGTTTGTGGCATGAATCGAATGACAAGTAATAACGTCTATTGTGGCATGTCTCAAATTTCTATAGAAACATTCCTCTCATGTGAAGATCGAAGTTTTATTTTTTCGGAGGTCTCCAACTTGGGCCACGTAATCTCTGCAAATATTGTAATGATGGATCATTTATGTTTTGGAGACATTACTGTAGGCATCACATATGTTCTCAGGATCTCTATTATATTATGGGCATCATTATATTCATTATGGGCATCACCATATTCTATATGGGCATCATAATGTTGGACTCACTGCACAGGCACAATTATATTGGATTGGAATCAATGTATTGATATATTGGATTCTTGTAGCTCAAATTATCTCTAAACTCCTATAAATTGCTCTTTCTCGTGTAGCTTGCATCTTTAGTGATTACAAAGGCTATATGACTGAGACATGGTTCTTGTAGATTGTGACCTGCATTCTCATTCCGATAGATATCATTGTTTTAATATTTCTGATCTCTTTCACATTAAGGGTTTATAATTTCTTATTATGGCAATATGATGATGACAAGAGATCATGTTATTATATCAATAGTAAATTTTCTAACAATGACCTTGGTTCATGGACAATAATGTAAGACTAATCAAAACCCTTGATGGTAGTAGTGATGAATAATGTGTGTCAACAACATTCTCAGATTATTGAATGCCAATTCACAATCGAAGTTCTAAACTGACTTGGGTAGGCCCTAGGTGGCCTCATGTAATGATGTATCTCACTATAGATGTACTTTGTATCTTAGTTAAACAATTGATGAATATCTAATAGAAGAATAATTTGAATGGGTTTTCCCCTTTGTGGGCTTTTTCCCCGGTCTCTGACCAAATTATGGTGTCTCTATTTGTGCATGCTTTTTATTTTATTATTCCTTTATGTTCCACTGCATTTCTAATGTTATTATTTTTTTCTACATAATTGCTAATGGTGTTATGACGATGTGGGGTGAATTCAATGTGTAAAATATGAAGTGAAATTATCTACAACAAATAAAATTATAACCCTATTAAAAATTAACATGGTTTCAAAGATGGGTTGAAGGAAAAGTCATGGATATCACCCATGTGAAGACACCAAGGGATCAAGTAGAATGAAAGATGTTGGAGACCTAAAATAATGCTAGGGTTTGAAGGAAACCTTGTACTAATAAAAGAAGTTAGGGTTTGGTGGATAACCGGAGGTTAGGGTTTGGAAGAAACCATGAAGTGTGAAGGGTCTAGATATGACAAAGGCTTGAGTTCTATAGTCTTGAAACCCTAGCATGATCCGTGAGAATTTGTTCCAACACCAATGACAGATTCAGTGTAGCCCTAAGAGATGATATGTCACAATAATCATCTTATTGATAGTTGGGATTGGATATTGATGAAGAAGATTTAAAATATTTATGGAGCCAAGTTGAGGAATCTCCTCTTTTGTTGACATATGATTGATGACTTGTGGTACCTCATGATACAAATTATATTGATGCTGAAAATATTTCACTTCTTTAGAAGGAAACATTGATGTTAATTTTTCTTCGGGCTATGTTGTTCTTTGCTTTGATAATTGCATTTCATTATTTCCATATTAAATTCACTCCATAACATCATAAAATTATTCAGATTTACATCATTATTCAATGACATATGCAACTATGTAGAAATAACAATATCATCATCAATGTGGTAGAATATAAAGGAATAGTAGAAGAAAAGCATTCACACATAGAGACACCAGGATTGGTCGGAAACTAGGGAAAAATGCACTATGGAGAAAATCCTTTCAAATTCTTCTTCTTATTTGATTGTCATTGAATGATTCAACAAAAGAGAGAGTACAATAATCCATATATTCAACCATAAACCTATCTAGAAAAATCAACTAAACAATATCCATGAGATGAATCCAAGAATGTTAATAATCCAAAAACCCTGATTCAAGACCCTATGCTCAATTGCCACTATCTATAGTCCACTGTCGAACTCTACGGTCAATAGGTGAAAACTTTAGTCAACTAGAAAATTCAACCTTTAGGTTCTAGTCACAAGGAAGATGTGTCATGCATGCAACTAAATGGCTTTGGTTGAAATTTTTCCATGACATTCTTGCGGCTGTAATTGAAATTTCTCCATGACATGCCTGTGACTGAGACCCAAAACCCTAAAAACAAAGATGCGATCTTTGGACCCTATAATTTCAAACATGTGCAAGCCAATCTCCACCAACTACCTCAGACCTGTATGAGCCAAAAATAAGAAAGAGAATAGAATAAATGGTCTAAGATGATGTCCAAATAAGGTTGAGGTCACTTGTATTTATATCCTTCCAAGGGTGTCTAATTTTCTTTTGGGCAGACCTGATCAAATATGCACATGTGGGATTTAATTAAAAAGTGCACTTTACCTTGTCCAAATTGAGTGCTTTAGTAGTCAAAATTGGTCCTCTTGAAAAGAGGAATCTCGTCCCATGGTTGGAATTTGTCATTGAGCTGCCAAATTGACACTGCCTCACAGCTAGGGATAAATTCCAACTGCATCACATAATAAACGCAAGTATCTTATCACCAAATCATATCTTATATCAAGTATCTTGTCATCAAATATCATTACTTCTCATCTCGATTCATGTTTGCTTATTCCTGCTAGTCTCTTGATTGTTCCTACTCATATGTTGAAAATTCTTGAATCTAGAATTTAACATTGGAGGGGAGCCTAAGCTACCACATCTATCACGTTAGAGAGCACGTCTCAATCCAAAATAATATTAGGGACCACATATCAACCTAAAACTACATTAGGGAGCACATATCAACTTGAAATTTCATCGTGGAGTAAAACATATTCAACCCCATATCGAGAAAAAAGTGATATAGGGGGTCACATCTAAACTCATACTATTGCCCACTGATTTCCCCAACAATGACACTCAATATTCATGTGGTAGAACACCTACATCATAATTCGATCTTGGGTGCGATACTTGACTTACCAAAGGTAAGGATCACACACCCCCAATCCTCCTCAACCTATTGGCCAGACAGGGAGGCACAATCCCAACAAGCCCAACTTGTGCGTATGATCCCAATTGGGGTATACTATGTATAGATAAAGATAGGGGGAAATACCCGACTTGTCAAAATAGACAAGGATCACACACACCCTATGGTGAAAATAGGGGAGATACCCGATCTACTGCAAGAGTAGGGATCATGCACACCTATTGTCTAGAGTTCCCTCAAACCCAGGAGCCCTGCATCTCAATTCCTCACCCTAGGCGCTTAGACAGGGGGGAAGAGTTGGCTCAATGTTCTTGATCAGTCCTACTCTATGTAGATGAGAAACATATCATAGTGCTCATATTTGGTAATCATCATGTCTCAATACTAGTAGTCTCCTGTTCATATAGGACATCAAATCAAATATCACATCAAAAATTTAGATACCATAAAAATGATACTTTATTCATCCTCCCCCTCATGGAGGCGGCAACCACAATACTAAGCTTGTCTCGTACATCAATGCTGACTCAATATAAGAAGAGATCTCAATCCCAAATATATACATGATTCTCTGCCAACCGGATCCCACTCAATATTATCACAATGTATCCCTCTCATATCCAGAACCTGCTCAAACAACTCGCCAAAGAGATTCTTCATCCTGCCTCACAACTAGCCATGCCAACATCATTATACTCAACCTCGAGTGTGCTTAAAGGTATGTAACTCTCATCCAAAAATATCATGGTTGATCTTGTACTAAGGCAACACCTAGATGTGCTCATCTCATTAATAACTATCCAAACAACATCAATATATCTATGCAGTCACATATCACAGGAAGAATGTCTATGACCAAAATTCAATCATCCTATGTAGATATATTGAAGTGTGTTTGGAGACAAATCATTGTATATGAAGAGGCTCAATCATGAATTCACTCAAGTTGATCTATACTAGACATATATATACGGACATGTGTTCACACAAAACATGAATGCTTCAGTCAACTGTAGGTTCAACAATATCTCTTCATAAATTCTTGAAAGTGTCCAAGGATTTTCATTTCCACTTTCCAAAAAATCTTCAATATCTTCACGCTATAGATTTTCTTTTCCAAAGTTCAGGAAGTGATTCATCATACCATGATTAATTATTTCGAGCTTCAAAATCCAACTCCCTCTTACTTTGATCATCAGAGGCTCATTACATGTCAAGAGTAGACCATCAACATATAAAATCAAAATCAAAGTCATACCTTGGACCACTTTTGAAGTACAAGTTTGGATGGGCACATCTTCCAAGCTTCACCAGATGACTGTCAATGCGGACATACTAGGCTTGGGAATCTTGCTTCATATAATGCTTTCTGCAAACATAACACTTGACAAAACCAATATGATCAGCCTCACACAAATGAATATTGTGCAATCAAATAAACTAAGTCAACTTATTAGGTCTTAGATGCTAGATCAAAACTAATATCAAAATCATCAATATCACTGTAACAAATTCTTTGGACCAAATGGCAGGTAGAGCTCATATCCAAATATCAAGTTATGACTTCATCTATTGTCATGCCAACAAATTATCATTTACAAAGCAATATCCAACCAAACTTCATCAAGTCATCCTCATGATCATAATATAAATATTTTTTGTCACTACATGCAAATGCATACACCAAGGATAAGTCATGCAGGTTCCATCCATTTATTGTGAGATTACTGCATACTAAATCACAATTGTTTATAATTCAACCATTATGCCAAGGATAATGAGGCCAATACAAAACCATTATTTACTAACAATATTAATCACTAAAAGTTACTATACTAACATAGCACCGTCATCAAGGCAACTCATTAGATATCAAGTCAAAATCCTAATTTGTTGTCACAATGATTTCAATTAGTCCATAACCCAAAAAAACATATGAAGCATCATTTCAATTTTCTAAATCATATTTATGAACTATTACGCATCATGTCATTCCTCATCTATATTAATTAGCCATATATTGTTAAACCATTGCAACTGTTATCAAATATTGTCATACACTAGCTTCAATGATCAAATCTAAATAAAATACTAATATGCATATTTTGGTCACCTACCAACACAAGTTTGGTCAATAAACTCACCTTTTCTATAATAAGTCAAACAATCAAACTTCCCTGCTCGTGGAAATTTCTGATGTCTGCTCCATATCTGAAGCACTATCATATTTTTGGTTCATTCC
This sequence comes from Pinus taeda, assembly GCA_000404065.3. Classification (NCBI taxonomy): domain Eukaryota; kingdom Viridiplantae; phylum Streptophyta; class Pinopsida; order Pinales; family Pinaceae; genus Pinus; species Pinus taeda. The sequence continues at coordinate 160,921 of APFE030923551.1, read as the reverse complement.
TAATTTTATGCATAAGGCTTTATTTTGTGACCTACATGCATAACCACACCCATAGGATTTCTTCCGTGTAATTGAGAGGCTACAAGCACACCCATAGGATTTCTTTCGTGCAATTGAGAGGCTACAACCACACCCATAGGATTTCTTCCATGCAATTGAGAGGCTACAACCACACCCAAGATTGCTCCTATGTGGTTGAGGCTTAGAGTAAGGAAAACTCTCTCTACTTAGACTAGAAATTGTTGCAAACCAACAATATTAGATATTTGTTTATTTATGTCGAGAAAACACAATTCAACAGTAAATAATATTACATATATTTAATGCAAATGATAATAGGTGTAGGGATCTTATGAAGAGTCTTCCTCTCAATGAGCAACCATTTTATACTTCTTCATTATTAACCTATCTATAATACTGTTATGAATCAATAGAATTGTTAGATCATGAAATCAAACTATATCAAGTTCTAAAACATATATCCATCATGGTCATAACATGTTAACATCAATTATTTCATCATCTCATATGAACATGACATAAAATTTTCATCAAGAGTTAGAGTCACGTGATTAGGGAAGTTGACAAGTTTATCATCATACTTCAAATATCATAATTACTACATCTCTTATTTATTATATTATTCAATCATCATGATAGGGCATCTGGATTTATCACAATGTTCAATTAACTAAGCTTATCAAAACAAGTTCAACAAGAAAATCATGAGCAACAATCTTATTGTTATACTTCTATCATCATGGTTATCATGCTTGTCACAAGCATTAACAATAGTATCAAGTCACCATATGAAAAACAATGTATCTAGCTTAATTCATAAGTTCTAGAAATTCATCATGTAATATACTTTGCCAAGTAGACCAATATATCAAAAATCAATGTTTCTAAGTAGCTTTACCATGACTTAATAGAATGTAAGATATTTTTTCAATACCAAATGCATTGTCTCATCATAATTACCATGAATCAAACTTTCATATGCATGAGCCATTTGTGAAGGTGACATTCCCATCATACCTTATGGCTTACCTTGTCATCCTATATTGCAACTATAACCTTGAAATAAAGAACCATACATACCTTGAGTGTTCAAATACCTATGCACCTTCCTATTTTATATAGGCAATTGTAGCATTTTGTCAACTTTTCATCAAGTGTCTATTTACCTTTTCCAATGCTAGTTATTCTCTTCTTGCACTAGCCATGATCCTCAAGAAGGATCCACTTATCACAAATCATCATGAGGTTAGAAGTGTCCAAATACTCAAATATACATGCAGGAAGTATACGTTAAAATCAAAACAATAATTAGATAAATAAGTCTAGGAAAAAGTAAATACATAAAGGAGCACCATTAATCGAAAAACATTTATCTTGAATGAGAGGTGATCATATCCCTCTTGAACCAGATTTCAAGAGCCATAACTGTCCATTGTCCATATGACAATGTTGCCTTCAATATTTCAACTAACTTTATCGGCAACCAAGCTTAATAGAGACTATCCCATCTAGGGCTTCATCAAATCTATCACAAGTTCTTGTACATATTCACATCAGTCATGTTAGGGTTTCTAAACTACATATCTCAAATCTTTGCCATAAACCAATGGTTCTTCCAAACCCTAACCTCATATTATACATCAAACCCTAATAACCAAATTTCCTAGAGTTTCCTTCAAACCCTAGTAGTCTTTTAGGTCTCCACCATATTCTTTTTCTTCTATCAAAGGTGTCCTCACAAGGGTGACCTCAATGAATTTCTTTTAGCCGGACTGTGATATTATGTTAATTTTTCTTAGGGTCATATTGTTCTTTGATCTGATAATTGCATTTCATTATTTCCATATTAAATTCACCCCATAACATCATAACATTATTCAAATTTACATCATTATTCAACAACATATGCAACTATATATAAATAACAATATTATTATCAATGCAACGAAACATAAAGGAATAGTAGAAGAAAAGAATTCACGCATAGAGACACCAAGATTGGTCGAAGACCAGGGCAAAACCCACCATGGGGAAAACCCTTTCAATTTTTTCTTCTTGTTAGATTGTCATTGAATGATTCAACAAAAGAGAGAGTACAATAATCCATATCTTCAACCATAAACCTATCCAGCAAAATCAACTAAACAATATCCATGAGATGAACCCAATAATGTTAATAATCTAAAAACCCTGATTGCGGAACTTGTAGTCAATTGTCAATGTTTGTAATTAACTGCCAAACTTTGCAGTCAACTAGCAAGAACTTAGGTCAACTGAAAAATTCAACCTTTAGGTTTCGATTGCATGGAAGATGTCTCATGCATGCGGCTGAAAGGCTTCAGTCGAAATTTCTCCATCACATACCTATGAATGCAATCAAACTTTATCCATGACATGCTTGTGAATGTAGTCAAAATTTCTCCATAACATGTATGTGACCTGAGACCCAAGACCCTAAAAATAGAGATGCGAGCTTTAGACTCTGTAATTTCAGACGTGAGCAAGCCAAACTCCGTGAACTACTTCAACCCTATATGAGCCCAAAGCGAGAAAGATAATAGAAGAAATGATCCAAGATGATGTCCAAGTGAAGTTGAGGTCACTTTTATTTATAAACTGCCAAGGGTGTCCAACTTGCTTTTGGGCCGATGTGATCAAATATGCATATGTGGGAGTTAATTAAAAAATGCACTCTCCCTTGTCTAAATTGAGTGCTTCAATAGTCAAAATTGGTCCTATTGAAAAAAGGAATCTCGTCCCATGGTTGGAATTTGTCACTGAGCTGCTAAATTAACAATTGACACGTGGATGACTAACCATAATGATTCTTGGAGGCTACAACAAGAGGGAGTTGATCACTTTCTTCAATCCCGATTAAAGATAGTACCTTCTAGACTTATTTCTTTATGAAACTGCTCCTGTTCAGATTTATCATTTAGATTATTTCTTATTTGAGTATTTTTAACTTCCTAGTGAATATGTGATCAATAAATCCTTCTTGAGGATCATCTAGATGCTAAAAGGTATATGAAAAGAGAGCTAGTGTAGGAAGAGAAGAGTTGGAGCAGGAACAAGAGCTAGAGTAGGAAAAGGAACTTGATGCAAATTTATTCTCAGATTTAGTGAAAAGTATTATGGGCATATGAATATGCTACAAGTTTCTAAGGTATCTAAATATTACAATGTTCTGTTTCGATTTAGCTGCAACATTGGGATGACAAGTTAAGCCCTGAGGTATGACAAGAATATTACCTTCAAAAAGGTCTTGATTCATATAACACTCTTGATTAATGCATACCAGTCATATACATATGTGAGTAAGTTTGATTCTTAGTACATGTAATATAATAGTGCACTTTATAGTTTAAAACTCATTAATATTTGGATATCCTGATTTTTTTTAAAGATAAAGAATGGATAGAAACATTGACTTTGATATATGGTAACTTGATACTGTTGTCAATGCTTGTAATGAGTATGGTAATCCTGATGGAAATAATGTGATTGTGAGATTGATACCCAGGATCTACTGATTATCTACTTTTTGATCTTGATAAGGCTTTAATTAGTTGTAAATACTATGATGACCTAACAACATGGTACATTTGACAATGTGACAAAAATGGATGCCCTGATTAGATGATGTTAGGACTATGATGGAAATGATTGTATAACGTGATAGAGATGTGATATTGAATGAAAGTACACCTGTTAGCTACCCTAATTGTATGACATTAACCCTTGATGGATGATTGATGACATATACATGTGTGACAGTGGAGCAAATTGAAGTGTTGATGATGACTTGTCATGACACGATATATATATATATATATATATATATATATATATATATATTGACTTTACGATATGATATATGATAGTTTTGTATGAACTAATATGGATATGCCTTGAAGAATAAATTATATTGATGCATTTATGATGATTGAAGAAGCTTCCCATTTTGAGAGAGAGACCCTTGATGAGATCCCAACACTTATTATTATTTGCTTAATGATTATAAACTTGGGGCTACCTCACAAGTTCAGAGATAAATGAATAGGAGACCCATGATTGCAAGAATTGGATTGATGAAAATTTGACGAAGTTAATCTATGTCTTTGTTAACTAATTTATGTGTTAACAGTTTATTACTTACATGACTGGTTTACCCCAAGCAGTTTCAGGATCCACTTCTCGTGTAAAAGTGTTTTGTTAGGTTCATGGCATGTTGGATTGCATTGATGGATTATTGTTGCTAGATTTGGTGGATCCCGTAATGAGAAGTCAACCAGATGGATCCTTGTGTTGCAAGCATGCACCCCGAGATAGATAAAAGTTAGACATATATAGTTGGGACAAAGACATCTTCATGGAACAATGTTGTCGTAAATGACAAGCTTAGGCTTGTGGTTGTTGCCTCCTTATGTGAGAGGGAGAAAGGATGTTATTTTCTTTATGTCATGCATTTTCTCTAACATAATATTTGATTTGGTGCCCTGTATGAATAGGAAACAGAGCATTGCTGCTCTAAAGTACTGCATAAGGTAGTGTGATTGAACTCTTAAGTGATTTGTTTGAGTCAGTGTTGGATGTGAGCACTTTGACATGTTACAGAGAGAAGCTATGATGCTCCAATTTCTCGAACTTCAAAGTGCAGCTTGGATTGATGGATGTGACCCTCTCGGGTAAGGGTCTTAGTTGATCAAGACACTAAGATTTCTCTTCCCGCCTTATTGAGCTCCTAGGGTGGGAATGTTGTAGTAAGGATCCTGGGGTTGAGGGACCTCTGGACAATAAGATAGGGTGTGTATATTTATCCCTATGGTAATTTAATCTTGCATATTATCGCTTTGACAAAGTATACCCCAATTGGCATCCTACCCACAAGTTAGGCTTGTTGGGATTAAACTTCCCAATCTAGTCAATGGGTTGAGGTGACTTGAGATAAGGTGTGTATCCTTATGCATGTGGTAAGTTGATCTCACTCAATTCTTGGATGCAGGTGTTCTACCATTTGACTCTTAGGGGTTTATATGGAGGATCAATGGATAATAGGACAACGTGTGATCCTTATGTTGATCTCGCCTATTATACAAGATAGAGTGTGATCCTTAAGTCGATCTCGCCTATTTTCACTAGTAAACAGGACATAGTGTGATCCTTGCCTTTGCAGTTAGTAGATCTCTCTTATTGATAGAGGGTGGTAGCAAAGGCTCCTTGATGATGATTCTTATGAGCAATGCCTCAATGGATGAGTAGTTGGTTTCTTATCCCCTTGATAAGTAGATATAGTTTCTTGGTATGTGGATCTCTCCTATTAGCTTAGCAGATTCTTGGTATGTGGTATCTCACTTATTGGCTGAGAAAATTGTTGGTATCCTGTATCCCGCCTATTGTCATTAGATATAGGATGGTAGCTGGGATCCCCTATACATTTTTAGATCTAGACATCATTGTTCAACTGATGATCAAAGGAATCAAGTTGAGAGCAGATATTATGAGATGTCGTGTTTTGTGGATGTAGTTGAGATGGTAATCGTATGAATTGACCTGGAGATAGGTAGGGTTTGGAGAACCAATCTCCCCTACCATTGATTATGGATTATTATTCTTATATATGATGAGATGAGATGTAGTGATAATACAACTGCTTGCCTTATTATATTGGGTCATGTCATCTGGGATGAGATTGTTCTAAGAAGGAGCCGAGCAAATCAGAGATGAAATGAGACTCTTTATGTAGATGGAAATTCCTCCCTAGCTTAGAGGGAGTGTTAATTTTGGTAGCTAGGGAAAAATTCCCTAGCCTACATTTAATTATGAAATATAATTTCAAATGATTAAATAAAAGGAGTTTTAGTATGGTCATCAAGTTAGCTTTAACCTATTAGAGGGAAAATATTGATTTGAAATTTTGGAATTTATATAAGTATCCTTGTTGACTTGTCCCTTCAATGGCACCTCTTTGGTTCCATCAAACTTCTATAAATTAGCTTCCATTCTTCTCCATTCTAGGCAGGTAATTCTCACACTTCAGTTTGAGGCTATTTGGTATCTAAGGCTTGGATTATTTCTGGAACTACAGGCTTACATTATCTTTGAGGTTCATCCTCTATATCTCTTACTTGCCTCTGGTATCTCTAAGGTTCATTGTTTGTATCTCATATACACCATGTTCATCACTTCTGTGGCTCGCTATATTTTACAAAAGACTCACATTTCCTTTGTGTGATCTCATATAGAATGGAAAGTATCTATGGTTCATCAATTGACCATCGCATGACTCAAATGACAGGTAATACCGTTTATTGTGGCATGGCTAGAAGTTTGGTAGAAACATTCTTCAACTCCCATGAAAATCGAAGTTATTGTTTTTCAGAGGTCCGTAACTTATCCATGTAATCTCTATAAACATTGTAGTGATGTATTGTTTATGTTCTGGAGACATTACTGTAGGCATAAAAAATGCGATAAAAATCTCAGTTATATTATGGGCATCGTTATATTCATTATGGACATCACCATATTTTGTATGGGCATTGTAACATTCTCTACGACCATCATTACATTAATTATGGGCACTATTATGCTCTTTGTATGGGCATCATAATGTTGGACTCATTGTATGGGCACAATTATATATTATTGGCACCGTTGTATTGATATATTGGATTCTCTATTTTAGCATCATTATATTATCTAAGCATCACAACGATCAAAGCTCACATTGTCTCCAATCAAAATCATGTAGCTTGCATCATCTCTAAACTCATGTAAATCATTTTCTCTCCTATAGCTTGCATCTTCAGTGATTACAAAGGCTATATCATTAAGACATGGCTCTCGTAGATTGTGACCTGTATCCTCATTTTGGTAGATATCACTGTTGTAATATTTTTAATCTCTGTGACATGAAGGGTTTATAATTTCTTGTTATTTCAGTATGATGATGACAAGAGATCATGTTATTATATCAATAGTAAATTTTCTAACATTGACCTTTTTTCATGGAAAATAATGTATGACAGATCAAAACCCTTGATGGCAGTAATGATGAATAATGGGTGTTAGAAATGTTCTCAGATTATTGAATGCCAGTTCACAATCAAAGTTGAGAACTAACTTGGGTAGGACCTAGGTAGCCTCATGTAATGATGTATCTCACTATATATGTACTTTGTATGTTAGCTAAACAACTGATGAATATCTAATAAAAGAAGAATTTGGATGGGTTTTCCCCTTTATGGGGTTTTCCCCTAGTCTCTGACCAAATTACGGTGTCTCTATTTGTGCATGATTTTTCTTTTGTTGTTCCTTTATGTTCCACAACATTTCTAATGTTATTGTTTTTTCTACATAATTACTAATGGTGTTATGATTTGGTGGGGTGAATCCAATGTGTAAAATATGAAATTCAATTATCTATAGCAAAGAACAATATTTCCATAAGAAAAATTAACACAAATGGTGGTAGCTTATCTCAGAGAAGAGATGTAATGACTATGTGCCTTCCTGAACTTTGTTGCAATGAGGCTTTGAGGCCTTTTTTTGTAATGAAGAAACAATGAGAAACAATAAACATCCGAAACCATAAAACTAGGAGATGAATTGCCAAAGGCTTATGGGCCTCGATGGGGTAAGTTAGAATGTCAAATTCTTGGGATCATAATTTTGGCATATGATCTTCATTTGGTGCACATGATAGCCCGTGGAAAGATATATCCAAGGAGTAAAACTTCCACCCACCTATTCCACTTGCTCACAACACAATTTTCATATTTTGGTAGTTTTTATTCTTGGCATATTTCAGGTCCTCAACTTCTAGTGAAGTTTCGAGGCCCTTAATGACTACCATCAGCTTATTTCGCCAAAAAAAAGTCACTAAGGGCCTCAAAGTGGCTCTGGAAGTTCAGGACTTGAAGTATGCCAAGAATAAAAAATCACCAGAATAGGAAAATTATGTTTTCAGCTAGTGGAATAGGTGGGTGGCCACCAACATCCACCAGGACCATAAAGAAACAACACCAGATCTTCTATACAATCCTTCTCATCAAACATCTATCACACTTTATTCTGCTCAGCCTCTCAATTCAAATCTTTGATCTTGCCACTACTCTCTTACTACTTGGAGGATCCTCTAGCCATGAGCTCCCACCTCTTCCCGACCTTCTCATCCTTGCTCATATTAAGGTCTACATTGATTTCCCTTGATATAGCTTATCAAATCATCACCAAGCACACCACATTCCTCTCTCTACATAATTGATATCATCTTGAATAGAAACCATGAATATGCATCCTCACAGTCATCCTCATCAGGGCTGCCAACGCCTTGTCAATGTGTTGCTTACGTCGCTACAATTCGATCATCTATTGCACTCTTATGTCCTTGATTTAGTCTATATTTCTACGTCAATCTCTAGTCAGTTGCCTAATCATGTGATTCAGATTGAAGGGAATTTACATACTCTAATTTCGTCCAAAACTTTGGTTGCATTTTTGGGTTGTCACATGACACAACAAGAATACCAATGGTTCAAATATATCGACGGGAAGAACGACCCTCTGTGCCACTTCTTTCTGATCTCAAATTTCATCATAAACCTGCCATTATACATTGTCCATAAGATCACACATAGAGGCTCAATTCTTCCCATTATCTCATGAGGAAAAATAAACCCTTGGTAACATAAGTGTCCTTCTAAAGCCAAATACATCCACCTTTGGCTCTATACCAAATGTAGAAATTTCCAAAGAGAAAATGAAAGATTTACTATGTGATATATTAAATTAACGAACAACAAACATAAACATTAAACACTTAATGCACATGATTGACACTCGGAAAAACCCAACCAATGGAATTCCATTAATCCTAGGGGCCAAAACCCTAGCCAAGCCAACCAAGTGAGCCTTCATTTCTCACCCCCTTAAGAACATTATAATGAAGTCCTCCCAACCTTTTAAAGGCTTCATTACATGAATTCCACGGGAAACCAAAAAACCATGGGTCCAAAACTGCTACTAATGACCCAATCAACTTTGACTCTTTCCTCGAGTCATGTTTACCTAACATACACCAACTATAAAATATTGTGTAAGCAATTTTTAATGAATCTTTGTTGATACCTCTTGTACAATGATAATGGTAACTGACCCAAACAAATAAAGGATTTCATTCTCACATAAAATGCTACATAAAAATAAAGATGTTGATAGAACATAACTAGAAATATAAGGTGAGTTGGCATAATTCCCAAACATAAATGTAGTTATAGCTCACATGCCTTTGTTAGAATAAACTAATATGGTTCTTCATGCTTAGGACATAGTAAAATACCTTTTACCAAATATTTTTTGTCGCCTATGGCTCTTGTTAATGACCTTCATGAAAAGATAATGGTATACAAGTATTCCTTCATCATTAATAGCCTTGAGTAGCCTTGAATTGACTTTGCTTAAGAACTTCCCCAATACTAGAATTAATAAACAGTTACCAACCATCTAGATGAGTCAAAATAGCGTGGAAATTGCATAGCCTTCTCCCACTCTTGGTGGTGTAATGAAGCCACACAAATCTTATCATGGAATTGCAGTGCTCTTCATGAAATTCATAGTACGAGAAAAGTATTGAACTTCTTATTCAAAGGCTACTTTCCAAAGATAGGTTGGAGAAATACAAATTTGTGTGCTTGCTAATTACATGTGTTTTATGTAGGCTACACGTAGAGATAAGAGGAATATCATCTAACAACTAAAAACTTCGATATATTTTTCCATTGATACCTTGTTATTTGATATAAATATTGAAGCAACAACGGAAACCTAGCAACCATAGTGATGGAGAAACCTGAATGGAGAGGTGTGAGGATTATAGCTTTTGTGTGGAGATTGGTAAGACAAGAAAAGACTCAAGATTGTGCACCATGCGTGCCAAATTGGTAGAGCATATGCTTCAATTTGGCCATGTGTTCATTTCCCATAGATGGTGCCAATCCCTATCCTAAGGATGACAACATTTGGGCTCAAGCACTAATTGGGGAATGTGGTATAAATGTTTAGGGCATTGAATAACATGTCAAGAAATCTACGTTAATGAATAACATGTTTGAGAATTTACATTGATGAACAGGAGGAACATCAATGTTAGGTTGTAAAAGGATAATATGTTATAGTTGATGTGCATGAATTTCAACTAACCACAACAAAGACATTTCTGCTAAGATAGGGGAGTGGCAGAGGGACATGTTAAGCATATGACAAAGGAGTTCTAGTGGAATAGATAACAAGGCTTTGATACCATATCAAGCTAAGAACGTAACTCCCAATAATTATTTCCATTAATATGAACACGATTATATACATCAGAGTGGTGACCTTTGGGATTTAAATTCCAAGGTTTGTTCAAATTGCGCTTTTTACTGTATTTATAGATTTTTCCCAATTCTTGAGGATTAGGTGTCTAACACCAATGTTGCCTGAGCAACAGACCATAATGATCAGAAATGTCAGCCATAAAATGTTAATGTTATGAAAAACTTTAGGATTGGATGTTAGTTTGATAAGGACATTTGGAAGAATCCCCAATATAGTAACATTGAATCGATAAAGTTGAACAATGTGGATGACACACCTCTGAGGTTGAATGCCTAATTTTTGTGTGACTTTTAGGGGAATTACATTCATTGAGGCTCCTGATTCAACCATACAATTATGAACATTTTTATTACAAATCTTAAAAGTTAATAGGAAAGGGGGTGTCTCAAAGACAAACATTTTCCCTATTAGAGAAACTTCTTTGATTACTCATTTATTACTCGAAGAGATGTCAACATGAGAAACACTCTTAGATACACTACTTGGCTCAAGACTCTTAACATTATTTTCAATCACCTTCAAGTGCTCAGATTGGTTCAAAGCGAGGAGATCACACAATGAGATTTTAGCTTTTGATTTCTTTAGATCATCGATTAAACTATATCTAGATCATGACACCTAAAGGGATGCTTATCTGTTAAGTTGGACGGGAGGAACCAGGGACTGAGGTCATTATAGCTGAAGGCAATATAGTTTTATCAGTCAAGATTAAACTTCTACTTCGAGCGTTATATGCTCTAACCTCCTTAGTATCCTAACTCGAAGAGGGAGGAATATACCACAAACCATTTATCGAGGAAGGGTGATCCCTAGTTATTCTCCACCTAGTTCTTCACCCCCTGAATGGTTTTTTTTAATACCTTCTTACTTTGAGTCCAAAATAGTCTCAAGAGATTTTAAACTATGAAATATATGCTACAATTGAGATAAATCCAGAGGGGATGCTTTGGTGGATTATATTTCTTAAAAGGGGACTTATTATTAAATTGACACCAACCCTCCCCGATAACTCTTTCCAGATCAGTGACTTTGCTTGTTAGATTCTTTAATATCCCAGTCATATTTGAAAGGTTAGGGAACATAGATTCCTTTGAGTCAGCATTATTAGAATGAGCTCCTCATTTTTTGCAAAGGTTGAAGGCTTATCATCATCAACCATTTTTTTTGCCACGAACACTTACAATATCATTCTCAACCTTAACAACTTCTTGGAATTTTTCCTACAAAGTGGCCTTTTCAGCTCTTTTGACAAACATGGCCATGGATGCTAGCAATCCAAAAGTATAAAAATCAGTGGCCACTTCATCTGTAGGTCATGATGCTTGGGGAATATTATTTTGAATAAGTTGAAATATCTGATTAAAATATTTATATTTTTCCTTAGGATCCATTTTCATATACAATAATTCTTGAAGGAGACAAGTAGCAGTCTTATATTTTCCAAAATTTTGAATAAAGAGAGACTCAAAATCCTCCCAACTCAAAACTTTCTTGGGAGTTAGGGAAAAGTACTAGGAGGAAGCTTTTCCTTCAAAAGTATATGGGAACAAGCGACAAACTACATCTTTATGTTCTACATTCATGAAACACACAACTAACATAAATCTCTTAATATGATCATTTAGGGCATCACCTTTATCAGGGTCAAACTTCAGGAGGAATGTCTTTGGATGCTTAGGCAGTGGATGTTTCAACCTATGGACAACAACAATGTTTTGTGATAACTAGGGTCTATTTCCATATTTATGTTTATCAGGTCCTACCAACAATGTAATGAGGAAAGAGGTCAAGATGGTTCGAATGAAGAATTTGGCTCAAGGAAATCAATAGACGATGAACATGGAAAATGCGATAGAGATGGTGGCTGCCCGAAACTTTCGACCAATGGAGGTTCAAATTTCTCTTCTAGAAATCCTTTGACACTAAATGGGGGATATTAGAGAAATAATTAGAAGTAACACTCTTCAGAGATTTGTACACGTTAAATGGCTTAGGTATGACCTGTTGAGCTTTCCAAATGTATTCTATAGGCTATATCCCTTGTTCACATGCTATAACGTGGATAAGTTGTCCAAATTTTCAAAGTGATTTAGCTAGTTGAGGATTCCTATGCTCGATGGCATGACTAAGGGGATGATCTAATGAAAGTTGAGTTGGATTCTTAATTTCAGATAGGGTTGTGGTAAGAAATCACAGATAAGAAGATGAATGAGGCACTAAATTTAAAATGATGTTCTTTTGATCCTTTCATATATTGTACTCTACATTTGAGAAAGATTATGGGTTAAACCTTACCAAGAGGATCAGAAGAACACTTCCAATCCCTTACGGAGAGGCTCTCTTTCTACTGCCATTTCTATTAATGGGTGAAATGTGTCTTTTGTTGGAATGTCGTCAATGAAAGGAGGGAACCCAATCGTGAACCTCAATTAGAATGCTTTTGTTTAGTGTGGTAATCTCCGATAGGTATGTGGGCTCATTTTCCACTTACAAGGTGAGGAATCACTTTTGTTTTCATCTTTTTATCTTAATTATTGAATTACTGTTAGAAATATTCTTGGTTACTTTTTAATTTTGGTTTTTAGGTTGATCGACAAAAGATTGGGGATTTTTTTTGTCCGATAGAATGAAATTGAAACAACATTAATATAATTCATTAGACAGGGACAAGACAATTGCGAAATTACAGAAATATCGTCCAAGAAAGAATCATAAACATAGAAAAAAATTATTGATAAAAAAATATTATGAAAGCTTGGACATTTACATAAATATATGTTAAAATGCAAGACTCAAGAAAATGTAATGCAAACAATTTACCAAAAAACAAGGCGAATGACACCTATATATATATATATATATATATATTATATTATCAACAAAATTGAGGGATTCTTTTACAAAATATTGTAGAGCATGGCCTTCCCCTTTGCTCCTCCTCCTCTCTCTCTTTTTTGTAACTTTCTTATTGGTAACACTTTAGACATCATGAGGATGTTACAAATTCTTCGACGTAGCTTGTCGTCGATGTGTCTTTCAGGCAACATATATTTTTAGGATCTCAAAGATTCGATAGTCTTTTACCTTTTGTAATTGCCACCTTGCCTTCAACCTTGGGTATTTTAGGTCCTACAAATTAAACTTCATTCCATATTCATAACAATGGAGCTAGGTCACCTCTCTAGTGGGTGTGATGATGAAATTTTCTATCAAATATTCATCCACCCTTTGAATTTTTCAATCAAAGGGACTGTTGCATCTCAAACTTTAGTAATCTCATGTAGTATTGATCTAGTGGATGCAAAGCTGGATAAAACTTCGAAATTCCTTAACTTCCATTCTTCTAACATCTTTGTGGTTGCATCCCACATATTCTTTGCCAACTCGATGGCTTTGGTTGTCATCACTTTACCTTCCTCATGTTCTAGTCTCCTTACGTTTATCAACGATTTGTCCTTCCTCTTATGCTCCTTGCTTAATGTGTGTAGTGAATAAGGAGCATCCCTATGTTCCCTTTTTACATTCTAGGATTTGGTCGATAATTTTTCTAACTTTCTTATAGGCTTGCTTTTTAGCACCCATTTTCCCTAATATCTACTCGAACTGTGTGAAGGATTCCTGAACTTATTGTGATTTATATATAAAAGATATTTGTTCCTTTTACTCTAATTTCCTAGGCCTTTAGTACTTGGTTATCGATTTGAGTCTTTTTTGTTTGGCCAATCCTTATATTAATCTCATGTTTGTGGTCTTCCTTGAGTTTCTTTAGCTCATTAAGATGATCTTCCCTAAGTTGTGTTGTTTTCTCCTAGGATTAAGCTTTAAAAGACTCCTTTCTACTTTTTGGCTTCTAAAGGCTGCTTTTGATCCTTTAATTATTGGTGCAGTGAACTTAATCTCTTATTCAATTGTTCAACATTTGAGGATAGAATCTGAGTAGCGGCCTTGTTATGTGTTGCCATGGCTTCTAGGACCAAGGTTGTATTGAAAATGGCTTGTTCATTTCTTTTCCAAGTGATACTCCAAATAATCATTTGTTCTTGGCTTTCTAAAACAATGACTTTTTCTCAACTTGTCCCAAAGTTTCTCCTCTTTGACACACTACGAATGATCGCCTTTCTTGACTTACTGTAATAGTAGTCAACTATTTCAACATCAATATCCTTGGGGGTATTCGAAGGTGGCGTTGCACATGTATGATTAGCAATCAGAGAGATTAAAGAGATTGAACTCTATGGGCTAATAAGGCCATGTACTGGAGTAATTGTTGGGACTCGTAGCTCTAGAACTTCTTCTTGTTGGGAAGACTCTCAAGAATTTTGTGTCTCCTTCCCCTTGTTGGTATCTTTGTCTAGTACACTCATCTCAACCTGTGGTTCATCATGATCAATGGTGATTTTCTTGATGGTCGAGGCTCTAGCTTGGGCCACATTCTACTATTGTAGTCCCATTTTTTCCTCGAGTATTTTTCTTTCAAGGGCTTCATCCAATAAGCTTCATTTCTTCATATTTTACTTCTTAGAGCACTTCTATCTTGGAAATATGTTGCTCCTTTTATCTTTCTCTTTGTTATGCTTCTAGAAGTTGAATGTCCAACAAGTGTTATTGTCTTCACAATTGCATCCTCAACTCTGCTTCCTTGTATTTGAGGACACCTTGAAATGCTGAATCATCAGGGTTAAATTCCTGTTTGTACGGGTAAGTAAGCCTCACAAACTTACAATGTTCTTTTACCATGTCATGGAGATCGTACTTTCTAAAAGTTCTTGTAAGAAGCTTTAGCTACTTGATGTTGTTAGCTTCTTTAATGGCCCAAGGGAATTTTTTCAAAGTGTAGTGACCTATTATTAGCGAAAACCTTGGCCATGAGCTCATATTTTTATTCACAATGCTAACACCACCGAGGATTCCACTATTTGATAGGTAATTTCTTGGAATATAAGCCTATCAAGGACAAATTGAATCATCAAATGCGAGGGCACTAAACAACCAAACACCTTGATATATTCATAGTGTTCCACATAATACCAATTTCCAGTCTCCTTGATAGTATTCCTTGCTCTTTCAGATAGCCTAGGTGTTATAAACACGAAGAGTATCCAGTAAGTATGGGCAAAAAATTGTTCACAAATTTTATAAAAGAACTTTGTGTATTGATTGGCCTATAAATTTATAAATATATATTAATAGGAGGGAAATATGGAGTCCATTTCTAGTTCATTCTCATAAACTTGTTCAGGATGCATATAACATCTACCAAATATATCGACATGTAGAAAAATGCACTCTTATTTGTTGGGATGTATTTCACCTTTGAAAGAAATTTAAATAATTTTTTGGATAAAATGTTTGCACAATTGAATATGGTCCCTTTGGACGTTGCCTCTACTACAAGGGATAGTCATTCAATCTTGAAGTGTGAGGTGTTAAAATCTCCATAGAGTCCACTGATCATCACTGTAAGGTGGTGGAAGGGATCCCATATATTCTATGTGGGTGTTGTTTATTATTGTGTTCCTTGCATGCATTACTGTCCCACCAACAAACCCTTTATGGACTTGATAGACTTAGGATGAATCACAAATAAATTATTAAGAAATTGCTTAGTTAACTTAAACTCCGCCTGCTGGAGATGATACATCTAGTGGAACACATCAACCTTTAGAGAGGCTACACTTTTACCTTTTTTGTTAAGAATGACTTCTTGCTTCAAATCGTTTTGTGCCACTACCCATCTCAAACCTTCTAATACTACACATTATTGTATAGACTTCACTTTGTGTATCGAACTAAGAATTTGCATAGATTTGGTAAATCTCACTCTAATCCAGATGAGTGTTATTTTCATCGAATGTGCTTATGTCTCCATAAAATATTTTGCTCATAGGAGGATTGGGCACCATGGGCTCTGTAATGGTGATATTTTATCCCTTTCCTTTGTTTGTTTTTGACATCTTGTCGCATAGAGATTTCTACAAAACTTGCATGTAAGGAAAACCATTGTACATTCAACAACATATATACAATTCATGCAAAGAAATTAAAGCCAGCTATAGCAACTTACTGAGACAAATATTTAACTGGACACAATGGAGTTGGTGAGAAACAGGTGTAGCTTTAGTGCAAGGAATGATAATCAGGATGAGGGATGGAGTAATGACACAACAACGAAAGAGTGACATGTGAAGCTTGATCAAACAATTAAAAAAAAACAATGCCATAGTATTTATATAAGGCTTTTAATGAAGACAATCATGTAACAACTAGATAAAGGTTTTAATGTGATTTTCGGTAGCGTTAATGCCAACATGAATGTGTTGGGATAACAATGGGGGGGTTGAGGGGACTTTGTAGCACACTTAATCTTAGTAGTTACCCGCTAGAGGAAGCCACCACATGTGAGTATGATCGATTATGAGATGCGTGTGGGGATATGAGTAGTTGATCTAGAAACAACCTTGCCATTAATGCTATAAAGTTGCACCAATAACCATTACAGTTAATGATAACGTGATAGGTCGGGAAATAGAGGAATCGTCTTAGAAGAGAGAGATAGGCTTGCATAAGAGACCCTAGAGGAAATTTTTTGATGAGGGTGTCCCATTCTTTAAACCAAAAAGAATTAACCGAAATCACAAGACTAACACTTTATCTCCTATAGGGTCGATATTGAGGTCAAGAAAACTTGATGTGTATTGAAACTATTCTTATGAAATTTCTTCTACTTCTACTCTTCGATACAAGGTATACTAGAGGAGCGAAAGGATTTCTCAACTATAGCGTAGATGTCGAAGGATCGGTAGAAAATAAAACCTATAATTTCCATGAACCAATTAAACTTCTAACCTCCAATCTCTAGTACAGGGTATTTCCAAAGGAACAAGAGAGCATTATTTTAGTAGAATGAAGATAATTGTGACCTATGCCAAGAAAATATATCGACCAAGATGAAACTTTCATAACAGGATTACTGTGAGGCTTAGGGATTTTGAAAAGTTTACGTATTACCCAATGTCGATGAGAAACATTCGAAGGAGGGGCATCATAAAATTTTAATTTTGGCCAGGGGAGGGTTGTTGGATAGAACAATATCACATGCTTTCAAACTGTTATATGTCCACACAAAAATGTCCTTATATTCTTTAAAGTGTCATATGAAAGCAACTCATTTCGAGGGCGAACTTCTGATTCCCAATTTAATATTTTAAGGATTCTATTTAGTGCCAATATTTACCACTTCATGTTGCATTCAAGAGATGTTTGTCTTACAATTTGTAACTCTTTTAAGTTTGTCTTCCAAATCATAAATTTTCTTAAGAGGAATGGCTAGTTTTCCTACCACTCCTTATTGTCAACATCTGTCTCGACGAACAAGATTCTCAAATGTCTCAAAGAAGTCAAAGCTTTATGTCTCGATGTTACTGGTCATTAACTCCACCTATAACTTTATGAATTTCATTCCCACCATTGCCTTAAGAAATTCGAATTCTTCAACCAATCTATCCCTTGCTTCACTTCCACTTTCCATCAAGTCCAATCTTCTGGAAATAATATTAATCTTCCCCATTAACAATTTGAAAAATAGCTCCATCATTTTATTCCACCTCTCCTTTCCAGACTCCATAAACTTTTCTCCTCTTTTCACTAATGCTAGACGATCCATACGCACACACATGCGAATTGAACACTAGAGAAACTAGAATGAAGATAGCCAAGAACCTAGAGAAGCCTTCTTAAAATGGCATTCCCAATCTTTTCTCCCAAAAATATGCTCCTCTATCTCTATTAAGAATCGATCTTCACCGAACTCCGAATTTGTTGCAAAAGCATCCTTCATGACGAGTCAAACCAACATTATTCTCAAAAAATTTATGAATAATAGTGTGAGGTTGTGATTTGTGTTACACCATTAATGACCTCAGGAAGAATCTCAAAACACCCAGAATCAAAATCGTCCAACTGTCCATTGTCACGATCCTGACATGATTGGAGAATATCATTGTGTATGAGAAATTACCACGTATAGACATAATTTTATTAAGGCCTTCAAGTGGTATCTCTTTAATTATCTTCATAGTTCCTTTACCCATGCAAGTATTAAACTCCCTTAACCAAAGTTTCGAGTGGGTGTTATTTTTTTTGGCTCTTCGATCTAGGATCATTCACGTTGAGTCATCACACGAGGTCAATTTCTCAGTCATTTCCTTTAATTTCAATGGCACCACTTTCAAGCTCCACCCAAAAGTTAGCCAATCTGTCTGCCTCTCCATTTAGGTGCCTCAAAATGTGAAAGAGAATGACTTCTTCAAGTTTTTTCAATTAGAGTGCAATTCTTCTTACAATAGGAGGGAATGAAAAATCATTAGTCAGTAGAGACTTAATGATCATTCTAACAAAAATCATCGAATCCCCTAGAATTTTAACATTTCTTATGTCCCTTTTCCTAGGAAAATCTAGACCTTTCCACAACGTTAGATATTCAACTCTATTGTTTGTATTTGTGCCTAAATCCCAAGCTTAACTTATATATTCTTATTCCTCCGGGAAATATATCACCCCTTCTGCTCCTACCGCCCCTTCCAATTAGTAATGTTGATTGAAACTAGGGGTCTGAAAATTAATTTGATAGAAATTTTATTAATAGAAAAATCAAATGAATGAATTAACTTCTGAATTTTGTGAATGAGGTACATAAATTATATTAAATACATCAAAATTTGAAATAACGTTCCATACCTCTTATTGATGATTTTTTGGGTGACTTGAAACACAATGTATTATAGCTATTACATGTTTAAGAATATTATTAAAGTCATTAATAACCTCTAATTTTCTAACATTTAAATAAATTTCTTTTTAGAGACCTTGAATAAATACCTAACATTCAACAACATTGTTGGATGAAAAAAAATGGGCACTAACGAAGGAGAACAAAGTCACTGTCACAAGGTTTGGATTATTATGAATCAATCCAAGATTTCTCATCATCCACACACATCTCAAAATTGAAAGAAAAAAGTTGAGGCCCACAATATAAATGTGGAATACAAAAAAAAGCTATAATAATTAAAATTAATTTTAAAAAATGAACATCTTATCACAATAAAATGTTTCGACATACAGAGTAGAGGGAAAGATAATAGGGGCGTTTGGCCTCCCTTTTACATCGTTATTTCTTTCCCCAAACCCTAACAATATTCCTTATGAGGATCACATGAGGTGTGTGGAAGGCTTGGAATGACAAGGAGACTAATGGTTGGGGTTTCAGTGTGAAGGAAAGGCAGTTCTAGATCATCATGTGGTGGGTGCCATTGTATTATGGATATTGTACAAGGTAGTTATGCTCATCCATGTCTTCTATTGGTTCTTTGTGGCTCTTTATGGTTATAATCTTGTGCTCTATGTGGATGAGACCTTGTGAGGTGCACTTTCACATTGATCTTTTAGTTGAAAGTGTTGGTTATTGCATGTTGGTGGAAATGTAAGATTTGACCAATATAGGATTTTCTTGGAGCATTCATATTAGGGTGTAGGTCCTATGATATTGGATGTTTACTTATCAAACATTGGGACAACCCTATCCTTCTCTAAGTGGCCTACACCGCTTCAAGTGCTTGTTCTTCTAGTGTGTAAGTAATTTTCCTTGAAGATTTATGATATTTGGATTTACATTGGGTGCTATTAGATAGGTCTTGAGTATATTAAGATGGTCATGTTTGTGATCAAGGCCTAACTTGTTTCTTAGAAATTGCACCATAGTTTATGCAAGTTTTTGAATGGTTTAGTAAGTGCATTTTTTGTTAGTTATCGTTTCTTTGTCATTTTGTTACTATGGCATCCTAGAAGTTTACAGCTGGTACTCCTATTTACCATTGTGGGTCTATTTTCTAGGTTTCCCTTGCTCGTTCTTGGAGATCACATCTTAGAAGTTAACACTACGGTACTTGTATTGGTCATTATGGATCTAGTTTTCAGGTTTCTCTTACTTGTTCTTGGAGATCTCTACTTCTCTAACATGCTTTTTTTGTAAAATGTTTTTTAATTTTATTTTTAATAAAAATTGGGGAAATTTATATTAATAGAGTTGCAGTTAGAGTTAAACATCAAGGTTTATAAAAATTACTAGCTTGAAGATTAAAAAAAAATGTCCAGGTTTATTATTTTTTGAACAAAGAGCATGATAAATGTCCAAATATATTAAATCCAAACAATTCTTACATGTATACAATCCTAAGAAAGCATCTAAAATTTTTGCTATTTTGCAAAACCTAAGATCTAGTGGAATACACATGATTTTCAACATTTTTCAACCCTATATTGGCGGATATGACTCCTAATTTCTTATGTCCATGTCATCAAGCATTTGGTGGACAATGTCATCTTCTTGAATATTTGGATAGACAAAGTTTGTGGACATCCTATGGTCTGAAGCATGTAACTAAGATCCCTTAATTTCAAGACCAAATTTGTTAACATGTTACATTTTGCCTCAAGAGATACAATTTGTTGCTTTGTTGTATCAATGTTTTCGTGGTTATGGAAATATGAGAAGTGTAATGATGTTAATTCTTATGAAATTTTGAAGTCATAGAGGAGATGGAAATCTGATTGCACTAAATATACTCATGCCTATGGAGGGATCTCCTAAATTCTTGAGCTTCATGGTAACCCATGGGTTTATATCATAAAGTGGAGTAGAGCTACCAACTCTTATAAGTCCCTTGTTTAAAATTGTGTATCCCATGTACCAGAAAAACCCCAATACACAACCAACCATATAGAACTAGTGGATCACCTATCATTCCCAATTTGCATAAACTAGAATGCCTAGATTTGTACAAATTGAAGAGACAATACCCCCAAATGAAAATGCTCAAAATATTATAAGTGAATATATGCTTACAATTGACCCCTAGAAATAAGAGGAGTAGGTACCATAAACAACCAAAGAATCTCTATTATCATAACACACAATCAACTAGACATAATTAATAGTCCAAGGGTAAACTAACTCCAAGAATTCACATACACAACAAATTTCTAATAGCCAATGAAATGAAATTTTCACCCACATAACAAAACTAGAGCCAAGATAATTAAAAAAACAATGTTTTATAGCCAACCTAAAATAGAGTGGGGATCTTACAATGTGAAGATCCAATAAGGAAACTTTGCTCCAAATAAACATGCAATCGTTCTAATGGACAACTATTATACCACAATGCTAGTTTTAAACCTTGCTACACTATTCAAAAGGAAAGCTATTTCAACTTAAGTTTGGGCATGCGAGGGAAGGATGAATGTGTCCTTTCGAATATACGCGCCTCATATGAAATCCACTACAATAAATATGGTGACATATGTTGCAATAATGTGAAGCTACATGCCTCCATTTGAAAGGTGATGGATTAAGGAATTAATTGGAAGGAAAACCCCTATTTTTTCTTAACCATACCCATTTTAAAGAAGTGGCTTCATTTACTAGAGTATCTTCTCGGTGGTTATGTTCTTAGAGGACCTAATAGAATAATATTTTTGGAAATTCTTGACATTTTTCTAAGAGTAAGCTATAATGGAAGTCATCTTCTTATCGAAGGATGGAGATTGTGATGCAGGAGCATCTGGCACTGTTCATTAAAGAAGGAATCCAAAGTGGAGAGCAAGGAGGACGTGGACCATCGAGCTAAATAGGGGACAAATTCTGTTTAAAATAGAGTAAATGACGGAATGGATAAAAGTCTCGAGAAGACTTGATTTAATGTAATCTTCCATATATATCCATAGATCAAGCTATAGAGAGAATTAAGGGTTGTTAAGTGATTTGTGGAAAGGAAGTCGTGCATCTTAAATGATCCACAACTGTTGTAATCTCTTATAAAAAGAGAGTCTGTGTGTGAAAGGGGACAAAGAGCATAAAATAGAAATGATGTAAACTGAGTGTTCAAAATGTAACCGAAAGGAGGACTCGTTCAAAGGCTGAAATGCCTTAGCATGTATTCAATATTATATAATGAATAGATTATGTGTTCTGTGGATTTTTGCGTGCTGTGTATTTCAGTTATGTTGGATATATCCGTGAATGGTTTAAATCCCATTTATAAGTGTGTTGATTGACCATCGATCATTAAAAGGATCAATGGCAATCTAAAATATCATAGTTAATTGTTGCCTGAGTGTTGTGCGTGTCATAACAGAATATGGCAGAGAGCCATGATTTTAACATAAAATCCATCAATACAAAGCGGAAACAAGTCCAAGAGGAAATTAAGAATTGATGCACAAGAACCGTTAGATCTGGAAGATCAATGGCCCGGATGGGATCGCTGCAGAATAACTCATTCATATCGCATCATAAACTTTCGTTTACAAGGGGTGGACTTCATGCTTTAAGAGGACTTCACTTTACCCCAAAGTCTTGTTTCAGTGATCGATGGTCAATCAACACACTTATAAATGATGAAAGGAGACTTTGGGGTCAGGCCAAATCCCCTTTCTTTATAAGTTTTGATCCTGAGGCCTGTGGGTTATGGCCCACAAACCCTATTGGAAGCAGTTAATTGCTTTTTGCCTTGAAAACTCGGACCACAACACTATAATCAGATTTTCCTTTAAAAAACCTGGGACCATTCATTTAGTCGGAATACATAGGATTACACAGGAAACACAGGAAACCCGACCTGATAACCTTAAGGACAGAATTCAAAAACATTACACCCGCAACTATAAATATCAGTGGGTCCGCTCTCTCCAATCCTTTCCACGGTGCTTTCCCTTTCTTTCGCTGATATTTGATCGCGTGATCTCCGTCATCCATTACATCTCTAATCCAACGAATATCGACTTTTCTAGCTCGATCCAACTTGGATGACTCTCCTCTGTCATTGATTTGCGCTTAGTGGATCCGACGGTCCACAACGATTTTGGGTGGACGAGTAGCACGAAGATTAACTGCCCAAAAAGCAGTTTCCTCTCTCCTCGGCACTGCTACGTGTCCTCCGCTGTATGGAATCCATTAATCACCTCTAATACCACTTATGGCTTTGTGGCCACCCAAAAAACCATTTACCACCTTTGAAAACTGCTTTCGCCGCGTAACGCCCTTGCGTCTATGCCATGCGATGACTGTCGATCTGTTGATCTGTCAATTGGATGATTGACATCTATTTCTCCGCCATTTGATCATGTCCGTTGATCATATCGATCCAACGACTCTTGTGCATTCTCGTCGTTTCCTCCTTAATTAAATCTCCCTTGCCTTCGATGTATTTTTGCGTTAAAACACAGTTCTGCCACCAACTCTGTCTACACACGACACACCATATATAACAATATTTTCGTTAATCAATGGATTGCCATCAATCCTTGTAGTGATCGATGGTCGATCAAACCTGCAACATTTGAACACATAGACTATCTATGAACACACATATGCACACAATTCAACACTAAAAACACACTATTTCATATTACACACGATATGATTACAGATCTAAGGCATTTTAGCCTTAGGACGAGTTCTCCTCTTGACTACATTTTGAACACTCTGTTTACATAATTTCTATTCTATCCTCTTTGTCCCCTTTCACACACACTAACTCTCTTTTTGTAAGAGATTACAACAGTCATGGATCATTTAAGATGCACGACTTCCTTTGCACAAATCACTCAACAACCCTTAATTCTCTCTACAGCTCATTGTATGGATATATATGGCAGATTACATTAAATCAAGTCTTCTCAAGACTTTTATCCATTCCATCATTTACTCTATTTTAAACAGAATTTGTCCCCTGTTTAGTTCGATGGTTCATGTCCTCCTTGTTCTCTGCTTTGGATTCCTTCTTTAATGAAGAGTGCTAGATGCTCCTGCATCAGACTCTCGAGGCACAAAAATTTATGACCTCTTGGTCATATGCTTCTCCTTGTCCTTAGCAATTCTACCCACTTCTCAGTGGAACTGCTTTCATGATTGTCTATGAGCTGCAACCAACCTTTGCAGTAACAGTCTTCCTTTACTACACGATACATCACCAAGCTTTCTCCTCTGAGCTTAGTCTTTTGGCATCCTTCTAGTTCTCTCCTCTGGAACCAATTGAGCACACCTTACTCTAGGTTGTTGCAAGTCTTCTCACCTCTCGCTGCCGATATCTGTACGACAGTAAGATCATAACTCTCCATACTTCAACAACTATACCTCCTTCTCCTTCTGCTTTCACTCTTTCTTCCTTCTCGCAGGAAAACCTTTCCCTTAACCTTTCCCTACTTTGATACCAAATGATGAAAGGAGACTTTGGGGTAAGGCAAAATCCTCTTTCTTTATAAGTTTCATACCTGTGGGTTATGGCCCACAAACCCTATCGGAAGCATTTAATCGCTCTTTGCCTTAAAAACTCGGACCACAACACTATAATCAGATTTTCCTTTAAAAACTGAGGACCATTCATTTAGTCAGAATACATAGGATTACACGGGAAACACAGGAAACCCGACCCGATAAACTTAAGGCTTGACTTCAAAAACATTACACCCGCAACTATAAATATTGGTGGGTTCGCTCTCTCCAATCATTTCCACGATGCTTTCCCTTTCTTTCGTCGATCTCCGATCGTGCGATCTCTGCCATCCATTACATCTCCAATCCAATGACTATCGACTTTTCCCGCTTGATCCAACTTGCACGACGCTCCTCCGTTGTTGATCTGCACTTAGTGGATCTGACGGTCCACATTGATTTCGGGTGGACGAGTAGCACGAGGATTAATCGCCCGAAAAGAAATTTCCTCTCTCCTCAGTGCTGCTATGTGTCCTCCCCTATATGGAATCGGGTGCTCACCTCTAATACCACTTATGGTTTTGTGGCCACCCAAAAAACCATTTACCACCTTTGAAAACTGCTTTCACTACGTAACACCCTCATGTCTATGCCATGCGATGACCATCAATTTGTTGATCTGTCGATCAGATGATCAAGATCTTTTTCTTTTCCATTTGATCCTTTCCGTTGATCATATTGATCCAACGACTCCTATTCATTCTCTCTGTTTCCTCCTTAATTAAATCTTGCTCGCCTTCGATGGATTTCTGCATTAAAACACAGTTCTCCCACCAACTCTGTCTACACACGACACACCATATATAACAATATTTCTGTTAATCAATGGATCGCCATTGATCCTTGTAGTGATTGATGGTTGATCAAACCTACAACATTTGAACACATAGACTATCTATGAACACACATATGCACACAATTCAACACTAAAAACACATTATTTCATATTACGCAACGATATGATTACAGATCTAAGGCATTTCAGCCTTAGGACGAGTTCTCCTCTCGACTACATTTTGAACACTCTGTTTACATAATTCCTATTCTATGCTCTTTGTCCCCTTTCACACACACATACTCTCTTTTTATAAGAGATTACAACAGTCGTGGATCATTTAAGATGCACGACTTCCTTTCCACAAATCACTCAACAACCCTTAATTCTCTCTACAACTCGCTATATGGATATATATGGCAGATTACATTAAATCAAGTCTTCTCGAGACTTTTATCCATTCCATCATTTACTCTATTTTAAACAGAATTTTTCCCTTGTTTAGCTCGATGGTCCACATCCTCCTTGCTCTTCGCTTTGGATTCCTTCTTTAATGAAGAGTTCCAGATGCTCCTAAATCAAACTCCTGAAGCACAAAAAATTATGACCTCCTGGTCGTATGCTTCTCCTTGTCCTTAGCAATTCTACCCACTTCTCAGTGGAACTGCTTTCATGATCTTCTGTGAGTTGCAACCAACCTCTGCAGTAACAGTCTTCCTCTACTACATGATACCTCACCAAGTTTTCTCCTCTGAGCTTAGTCTTTTGGCATCCTTCTAGTTCTCTCCTCTGGAACCAATTGAGCACACCTTGTTCTAGGTTGCTGCAAGTCTTCTCACCTTCCACTTCAACTATCTGTACGACAGTAAGATCATAACTCTCCATACTTCAACAATTGTCCCTCCTTCTCCTTCTGCTTGCACTCTTTCTTCCTTCTCGTAGGAAAAACCTTTCCCTTAACCTTTCCCTACTCTGATACCAAATGATGAAAGGAGACTTTGGGGTAAGGTCAAATCCCCTTTCTTTATAAGTTTCGATCTTGAGGCCTGTGGGTTATGGCCCAAAAACCCTATCAAAAGCGTTTAATTGCTCTTTGCCTTAAAAACTCGGACCACAACACTATAATCAGATTTTCCTTTAAAAAACCGGGGACCATTAATTTAGTCAGACTACATAGGATTACACGGGAAACACAGGAAACCCAACCTGATAACCTTAAGTTCGAACTTCAAAAACATTACACCACAACTATAAATATCGGGGGGTCTGCTCTTCCAATCCTTTCCACGACGCTTTCTCTTTCTTTCGCTGGTCTCCGATCGCATGATCTCTGCCATCCATTACATCTCTGATCCAATGGTTATCGAATTTTCCTGCTCAATCCAACTTGCACAACGCTCCTCCTTCATTGATCTGCGCTTAGTGGATCTGATGGTCCACAACGACTTTGGGTGGATGAGTAGCACAAGGATTAACTGCCCAAAAAGAAGTTTCCTCTCTCCTCGGTGCTTTTACGTGTCCTCCATTGTATGGAATCAGGTGCTCACCTCTAATACCGCTTATGGTTTTGTGGCTGCCCAAAAAACCATTTACCACCTTTGAAAACTACTTTCGCTATGTAACTCCCTCGCATCTATAACATGCGATGACTGTCGATCTGTTGATCTGTCGATCGGACGATCGAAATATATTTCTCCTCTATTTGATCATGTCCATTGATCATATTGATCCAACGACTCTCGCGCATTCTTGCCGTTTCCTCCTTAATTAAATCTCGCTCGCCTTCGATGGATTTCAAAATTAAAACACAGTTCTGCCACCAACTCTGTCTACACATGACATACCATACATAACAATATTTTCGTTAATCAATGGATCGTCATCGATCCTTGTAGTGATTGATGGTCGATCAAACCTATAACATTTGAACACATAGATTATCTATGAACACACATATATGCACAATTCAACACTGAAAACACACTATTTCATATTACACACGATATGATTATAGCTCTAAGGCATTTCAACCTTAGGATGAGTTCTCCTGTCGACTACATTTTGAACACTTTGTTTACATAATTTCTATTCTATGCTCTCTGTTCCCTTTCACACACACAGACTCTCTTTTTATAAAAGATTACAACAGTTGTGGATCATTTAAGATGCACAACTTCCTTTCCACAAATCACTCAACAACCTTTAATTCTCTCTACAGCTTGCTATATGGATATATATGGTAGATTACATTAAATCAAGTCTTCTTGAGACTTTTATCCATTCCATCATTTACTCAGTTTTAAACAGAATTTGTCCCCTGTTTAGCTCGATGGTCCACGTCCTCCTTGCTCTCTACTTTGGATTCCTTCTTTAATGAATAGTGCGAGATGCTCCTACATCAGACTCCCGAGGCAATCAAAACCATAACTGGTATTAGAGGTGAGCACCCTATTCCATACAACGGAGGACACGTAGCAGCGCTGAGGAGAGAGGAAACCACTTTTCGGCTGGTTAATCCTCGTGCTACTCATCCACCCGAAATCACTGTGGACCGTTGGATCCATTAAGCACAGATCAACGACGAAGGAGCATCGTGCAAGCTGGATCGAGCAGGAAAAGTCAATAGTTGTTGGATCAGAGATGTAATGGATGGCGGAGATCGCGCAATCGGAGATCGGCGAAAGAAAGGGAAAGCGCCGTGGAAAGGATTGGAGAGAGCGGACCTGCCGATATTTATAGTTACGGGTGTAATGCTTTTGAAGTCTGACATTAAGGTTATTGTGTGTAATGTTGCAAGTTTGATCGACCATTGATCACTACGAGGATCGATGGCGATCCATTGATTAATGAAAATATTGTTATATATGGTGTGTCGTGTGTAGATAGAGTTGGTGGAAGAACTGTGTTTTAAAGTAGAAATCCATCGAAGGCGAGCAAGATTTAATTAAGGAGGAAATGACGAGAATGCACAGGAGCCCTTGGATTGATATGATCAATAGACAGGATAAAATGGAAGAGAAATAGATGTCGATCATCCGATCGACAGATCAACAAATCGATGGTCATCACATGCCATAAACACGAGGGCGTTACGTAGTGAAAGCAGTTTTCAAAGGTGGTAAATGGTTTTTTGGGTGGCCACAAAACCATAAGTGGTATTAGAGGTGAGCACCCGATTCCATAAACCAGAGGACACATAGTAGTGTTGAGGAGAGAGGAAACTGCTTTTCGGGCGATTAATCCTTGTGCTACTTGTCCACCCAAAATCACTGTGGACTGTTGTATCCATTAAGCGTAGATCAACGATGGAGGAGCATCGTGAAAGTTGTATCAAGTGGGAAAATTCGATAGTCGTTGGATCAGAGATGTAATGGATGGCGGAGATCGCACGATCGAAGATCGGCGAAAGAAAGGGAAAGCACCGTGGAAAAGATTGAAGAGAGAGGACCTGCTGATATTTATTGTTGCCGGTGTAATGTTTTTGAAGTTTGTCCTTAAAGTTATCGGGTCATGTTTCCTGTGTTTCCCGTGTAATCCTATGTATTCCGACTAAATGAATAGTCTCGAGTTTTTTAAAGGAAAATCCAATTATAGTGTTTTGGTCTGAGTTTTTAAGGAAAAGAGTGATTAAACACTTCCGATAGGGTTTGTGGGCCATAACCACTAGGCCTCAGGATCGAAACTTATAAAGAAAGGGGATTTGGCCTTACCCGAAAGTCTCCTTTCATCATTAATCCTCGTGCTACTAGTCCACCCGAAATCGTTGTGGACTTTCGAATCCACTAAGTGCAGATCAACGACGGAGGAGTGTCGTGCAAGTTGGATCGAGCGTGAAAAGTCAATAGTCATTGGATCAGAGATGTAATGGATGGTAGAGATCGCGCGATCGGAGATCAACAAAAGAAAGGGAAACCGCCGTGGAAAGGATTGGAGAGAGTAGACTCGCCAATATTTATAGTTGCGGGTGTAATATTTTTGAAGTCCAGCCTTAAGGTTATCAGGTCGGGTTTCCTGTGTTTCCCATGTAATCCTATGTATTCCAAATAAATGAATGGTCCTATGTTTTTTAAAGGAAAATCTGATTATAGTGTTATGGTCCGAGTTTTTAAGGCAAAGCGCGATTATCATAGTTAATTGTTGCTTGAGTGTTGTGCATGTCATAATAGAATATGGCAGAGAGCCATGATTTTAACATAAAATCCATCAATAGCAAGCAAAATCAAGTCCAAGAGGAAATCAAGATTTTTTTCATAGGAACCGTTAGATTTGGAAGATCAATGACTTGGATAGGATCACTGCAGAATAACTCATTCATATCACATTTGCAACTTTCGTTTATAAGGGGCGGACTTCATGCTTTAATGGATTGCGATAAGTGATCACCGATATATTGCATCGGCGAAACCCTTTGTAAGTTATCGGACTCGCCATTGAACTATAGCGATAGCGGTTGTGTGATTTAGTGTGGACAGTCGGATCGAGAATCAGGATCGACGGTCGCGATCTAATTGTTGATCGCAAATTGGAGAGTTGAAGGGCTAGCGGATGGTGTAATGGAATGCCGATATGCCAATAGCGATAAGCATTGATTGGCAATCGGAGATCGGGCTGATCGGAGTTCGGAGGAGTAGTGCCACAGAAGTGGTTTGATGAGTCGGACCCGATGAAGTTAAAGATGTGGGTAGATAATATTTGAGATCCGGCTTATGGTTCGGCTGTGAGTTTTCGTATATTCCTTTGTATTGCGATAAAGTGATGTTGTCTCGGTTTTTAAAGAAAAACATAAATAAGTGTGTGTTTCATGGTTTTAAGGCAAAAGCAATATTTAAATGCTTCCAATAGGTTGTGGGCCGTAACCCACAAGCCTCGGGATCAAATTTTATAAAGAAAGGGGAAATTGGCCTTATCCCCAAAGTCTCCTATCATCATTTGGTATCAGAGCAGGGAAAGGTTAAAGGGAAAGTTTTCCTACGAGAAGGAGAAAGAGTGCAAGCAAAAGGAGATGGAGGTACAGTTGTTTAAAGCTGGAGAGTTTGTGGTCTTACTGTTGTGTAGATAGTGGCAGTGGAAGGTGAGAAGACTTGCAGCAACCTAGAGCAAGGAGTGCTCAAGTGGTTCCAGAGGAGAGAACCAAAAGGATGCCAAAAGACTAAGCTCGGGAGAAATCTTGGTGAGGTATCGTGTAGAAGAGGAAGATTGTTACTGCAAAGGTTGGTTGCAACTCACAGAAGATCATGAAGGTAGTTCCACTGAGAAATGGATAGAATTGCTAAGGATAAGGAGAAGCATATGACCAGGAGGTCATAAATTTTTGTGCCTCGGGAGCCTGATGCAGGAGCATCTGACACTCTTAATCAAAAGAGGAATACAAAGCAGAGAACGAGAGAATGTGAACCATCAGAGCTGAAAAAGGACAATTCTGTTTAAACAAATCTAATTAGGTGGAATGGATAAAAGTCTCAAGGAGACTTATTAAATGTAATCTGCCACATATGCAGAATGATTAGGGGTTGTTAGAGGAAATCAAGGAGTGGATTTGATCGGATCCTTCCAGTGATCCGATCCAATGTTTCCTTATATATATTATGAGCCTGCGCTTTCAATAGGAGACAGAGGAATATATAGTGATAGATAGAATTTGTGTAACCCAGAGTGATCAAAATGTAACCAAAAGGAGCACTCGTTCTAAGGCTGAAATGCCTTAGCCTGTATTCAATATTGTATAATGAATAGATTGTGTGTTCTGTGGATTTCTGTGTGTTGTGTATTTTAGTTATGTTGTATATATCCGTGAATGGCTTAAATATTGTTTATAAGTGTGTTGATTGACCATCGATCACTAAAAGGATCGATGGCAATCTAAAATATCATAGTTAATTGTTGCCTGAGTGTTGTGCTTGTCGTAACAAAATATGGTAGAGAGCCGTGATTTTAATATCAAATCCATCAATAGCAAGCAGAACCAAGTCCAAGAGGAAATCAAGAATTAATGCATAGGAACCATTAGATTTGGAAGATCAACGGCCTGGATGGGATCGTTGTGGAATAACTCATTCATATCACATCGACAACTTTCATTTACAAGGGGCGGACTTCTTGCTTTAAGGGATTGCGATAAGTGATCGTTGATATATCACATCGGAGGAACCCTTTGTAAGTTATTGGACTGGCCATTGAACCATAGTGATAGCGGTTACGCGATTTAGCGTGGACCGTCAGATTGAGAATCAGGATCGACGGTTGCGATCTAATTGCCGATCGCAAATCAGAGCGCTAAAGGGCTAGCGGATGGTGTAATGGAATGCCGATATGCTGATAGCGATAAGCACTGATCAATGATCAAAGATCGGGCCGATCAAAGTTCGGAGGAGTAGCACCGCGGAGGTGGTTTGATGAGCCAGACATGATGAAGTTATAGATGCGGGTGGATAATATTTGAGATCTGGCTTATGGTTCAGCTGCGGGTTTTCTCGTGTATGCCTTTATATTGCGATAAAGTGATGTGGTCCTAGTTTTTAAAGAAAAACCCAAATAAGTGTGTGGTCCATGGTTTTAAGGCAAAAACAATATTTAAACGCTTCCGATAGGTTGTGGGCCATAACCCACAGGCCTCAGGATCAAATTTTATAAAGAAAAGGGAAATTGGCCTTACCCCCAAAACCTCCTTTCATCAGATTGTGAGAACATAAATTTAATAATGGTGAACGAGTCACGAATTACAATAATGATATTCTTGAGACCTACCTTAATTGTTAAATAAAGGCCTTATAGGCTTGCACAAGCCTCAACTTGATTGTTTATAGATTATCCTAGACCCCAAGAAAAGCTTTCTCTCAGATGTAATATGATCTTGTGTGAACATGTGCCATCCTTGATCGAGATTGGATCAATATATTATTTTTCATCCATCTCGATGCTTTTAGAGTGGAAAACTTGGAGGAATCATCTTGTGAGGTAATTTTACTAACAATTCTAGTTTGGAAAATTTTGGGTGAAAAAGTGCAAGACCAATTTTGAGGCCTTAGAACTTTTGAATAATGGAAGAATCACCTAAACCAAAGCTCACATGAGAAATTCATGCCTTTCGAAATTTGACCTATCAAAGTTGACCACCATAATTTGATAGGATGCCACTTCAATCCTGATTACCCTTGGAAAAGGGGCTAGTCACATGGGAACTATGAATAATAATATAGAAGGGTTGATTTGTGACTCATATTGAGCATTGAATGGGTCATCATACTGTGTTATAATTGGGCCGCTGGGAGGAAAAGGGGTTCCATTCTATTGGAGTGCATTTTGTTCCATAAATGAACAGAGTAGTTGAGAGTGGATAAAGAGAGATGTAATAGAGAGGCTTTGTGAATTGTAGTATCCCATGGGCCATAGGTCTCACTCCCTTTTACTTGCATATATTTTCATTAAGATGAAGATAGATCATAGTAGTGTCACCTTCAACAAGGTTTTATCTTATAAGGGTTTCCCAAACCATATCTTGCGTTCACCATAGTTTGTGAGTGATTGTTCTATTTTTTCTCTGTGTTATGCATATTTATATTTTTCATGTATAAACATAAAATAATAATTAATAAATCCATAAATCCAAGGAAAAATTAACCCTCATATTACAAAATTTGGATTTCCAAATATATTTTAGTAGATATGTTGTGACGAACTATCCAGTAGAATACCCACAATAGTTTACAGATTATATTGGTATTGCAGACAAATTTATTTCGCTATATTGTGAGGACTTGTAGGGGATCTAGATCAGTTAAGTTGAAAGTCATAAAAACCGAGCCATGGTCAACGAATCTATTAATAATGCTCAAGATCCCATAGATGGGAGGTTTACATGGTTGGAAGCACAAGTAGTAGGTATGAACCAATATGAGCCTCCTCATGGTGTCCCTAACCAATAATATTGGGCTATTCAAAGAAGATGAAGGTTTTAACACATAGGACATATTAGAGGGGAAATCAAAGGATCAAGAAGAACTAGAGAAGGAGTCCAAGGAAACCAAAAATGTAGAACCTAGTTTGAGTGTCTTGAACAATTCATAGTCATTGTTTAAGATGGAAGTGAAGGTCGACATCAAGCCATATCAAGGTGAGATTGACACCTTGAAATTAAATCATTTTTTGCAATAGTTAGGTTTATTTTAATGTTCATTGCATAGAGGAAGAACAAAAAATTCCTTTTTTTTCCCATTGAAAATGAGAGAGCCATGCCCTAACCTCGTGGGAAATCCATATAAAAACCCTCACAATGTAGGGAGATCCTCAAGTGACTAAGTGGGAGGATTTTAAAACTCTCATAAATTTCTAGTCCTTCCCTATTGGGTATCTAGAGGATTGATGGATTTGGTGGCATTACTTTAGGTAGAGACAGGGGTAGAGTGTACAAGAGTACACCACCAAATTTAGGAAGATGGAAAAAAATCGATATCTCCTCTAAGAACCCAAACGTACTGCTAAAGTATCCGGGGGGTCTACACAACCATATGCGAAAGCAAGTGATGCCATTTAAACCCAAAACAACATATTAAGCTTGTGTATAGACATAGTACCTTAGAAGAATATATGCCATAAGAAAGGGAAATCAAGTGGGTCAAAGCAAAAGGAGCACCAAGAAGATTCCAATGATCTGAAATTAAAATTGAAGGTTTCATGTAAAATTTTGCAAGCTAGTTTATGTCTTATGGGCAATGGACCGATGTTGCAAAAGCACACAAAATAAGTTAATTTTTTTCAAATTTTAACAGTGAAAAATAGACAACAAACAACATTACAAAACAACAATTTGATGACAAAGTTCAGCCTTCCCGGGCTACATCTCTGAGTCCAACCTCCAATTTTGGTCCTTTAAATTATATGCTCAAATGTATAATTATATGAACATACGATGCTCAAATTGCAAAAATAATACTACCATTGTGTCCATAACACCCAAAAACCCCTGTATAGGCTCTTCTTGGGCTCAAAAAGGCTTAAAAATGGCCAAGTTAGGCCTTCTTCTTCATTTCTCTACTAATTGTTCTACAAATTCATCCCTCTTTATAAAATGGCAACGAAATTCGATTTTGGTGGCCTTGAAAAACGAGAATTTCATAATTATAGGTGGCAAGTTTGGCCCACAAACCCCATCATCTCGAGTGCAATTTGTCAGATGATTAGTTGAGCCCCGCACCCCTATTCTCCGCCCTTCGATCGGTCACGTGGCATATAATATGACTATGGGGCGCAAGCCATGGACCACGTGCCTCGCCGACCCCGCTCCTGATCACATAATATTGAAAAGGACCACGAGAAGGGTGCCATCTGTCTACCCCTCCAAAGTTTTCATCGTTGGTTATGTGGTCTCAACAGAACTCGGGGCAGGGGCCTTACACCTCACCCCTCCCTCCTTTCCACACGATCATGATACAACATATAACTTGGGGTTAGGTTGGTCAGGTGTTCCCGTCAGCCCGAACCTCCCCCCAAAAGCGCCAACACAACACTCTATTAATAAATTGCCCACCATGTATTAATAAGAGACAACGCATGGCTTAGTGGTAAGGCATTCCGTTGTATTGTGAGGTCGTGGGGTCGAACCGCGTGGAAGATCATCCTATCCTTAACAAAATTTTGGCCTCATCCAGAGTTCCACATGGCACCCTATGATTGGACCACGTGTCACTCTGTGATTGGCTGAAAATAAATCACCGCCAACCAATCAAATTGCGCCAACTGCCTATGTATAACCGAGCCATGTGTCCCATCTTGATTGGCTCTGTACTACACAATCACCATGTTGATGTCAGCACCACGTGAATGTACAGATTTCCATGTGGCATCCGTACATTGCCAGTCAACCCTACAAGTTGATTTTTTTACTGTTTGCCAAAACTTTAGAATATGATAACTTCCTCATATAATGTCAGATTGAGGTAATTGAAGCATCGTTAGAATCAGAACAATGAGATCTACGATTTGGCACTAGTTTTGGGATATTTTGATCACTTTAATTTTTAAGCATATTTTTTATCCCATATATCATTACTCCCCACTGGAAGCTTTTGGACCACCAAGAGTCTGTTTTTACTCAACAAGTGAGGGTATAACTCCTTGATTTTCCTGATCTCATTCCACCTTTTTTACTTGGATTGGTATCTTTGAGCCCCACTCTAAGATACTCCACATTGACTTTACGTGAAGTCCTTACCCTCCTGTCAAGAATTGAGTCTTCTTACAACTCATTTAAATATTTAGGAGCAAAATCTTCTATATATGGAATTTGAACATTCTCTTCTTGATAATCAACCATTGGAGGCTCATACAATCTCAAGTTTTCCACATTCACATCAAAATAAATTTGCATGAAGGTGGCAAATCAAATCGGAAAGCATCGTTACCAATATTCTCCAATATTTTGAAAGGACCATATCTGATTAGCTTGACATTTTTACCTTCACCTTGTAGTCTTTCCTTGCTGATGTACAACCAAACTTGATCTCTCACTTAGAAATCATGGTCAACCCGATGCTTGTCATGTCTTGATTTGTACTTTGCTTTGCTTTTCTCTAACTGTTCTTGTACCCCTTGATGAAAAAGTTGAATTTGTTCAATGAATTTATTGGCTTTGTCCACATCACTACGTCCATCTATTGTAATATCTTTACCAAACATGAAATACAAAGGAGACTTTGGCAAAAAACCCAAACAAACTTCAAATGGAGATACTTGTGTAGATGAATGCTTGGCATGATTATACACATGTTGGATGTAATGCAAATGCTCATCCCAAAGTTTAGGATGCCTTCCATAATATCCTTGAAGGAGATGCACTATTGTTCTGTTCATTGCTTTTGTCTGGTCATTGGTTTGTGGATGAAATGTGGTGCTATTATTCAACTTTGTGTCCATGATTTCCCATAAACTTGACCAAAAATTCCTAACAAATTGAGAACGTCAATCAGAAATAATAGAAGTGGGTAACCCAAATTGAACTCGAGGTTTCTGGAAGAACATATTTGTGGTTGGATCAGTTGTAACGTGTTTTTGACATGGCATCGATACACACATTTTTCTAAAACTATCCACAACAACATATAGATAATCATGACCTTTCCTAGACATTGGTAGTCCCCCAACAAAATCCATAGAAATACTTTCCCAAGGACGAGAAGGAATAGGAAGTGGAGTGTACAAACCCAATTTCCTATTACTTCATTTTCTAGTAGCGCAAATGGAACATCCTTTCACATATCTTGAAACAATTTCATTCATGCGACGCCAATAACAATACCTCTAAATTTGAACAACTGTTTTGCCTACACCAAGGTGGCCAACAATAAGAGAAGTGTGGGCTTCCCTTATGACATTGACTCTTTCACCCTGTGGAACACATAACTTGTCAGGATGATACAACAACTTGTTATGAACATGATAATCTAACTCTTCAATGTGATTTCCCTTACTAAAAGTTGCATAAACATATTTAAAAGCCTCATATTGATCATAATTTTCAATATAACTTTCACACATGATTGAGTTATGCTTAAGAATAATGGATGCATTAAAAATAGTCCTTGAAAACATATATGCAACTTTATTTTATATAGATTTTATATAGCTTTCTTATACCCGATTACTAAATAAGAATGTTGTAGGAATCCCATCCACTTGAAATATATAGCTTGTTGTAGCTTGGTTTGCGACTGTAAATATTGCAAAGGATGATGATCTATATGAATAATAATTTCTTTAACCATCAAATAATTCTTCCATTTCTTCACGCTTTTTACCAAGGCATACAACTCTTTATCATAAACTGGATAGTTAATTACTGCATTGGTAAAAGTTTTAGAATGATAACATATTGCCTTACCATGTTGCATCAAAACTGCTCCCATAGCATATTCGCTTGCATCAGTTTGAATTTCAAATGGTTGCTTAAGATCTGGAAGTGCTAGAACTGGTGATGTATTGATTTTATATTTTAAAGTGTCGAAGTCTTTCTGTTGATTACCTCCCCACTGAAAGATTTGTTTCACACTTGTCAAAGCATGCAATGGTGTTGCAATGAGTGAGAAGTTAGCGATAATTTTTCTCCAATATTGGGTTGCTCCCAAAAGCTCCTAACTTTTGTTACATTGTTGGATTTAGGCCAATTCACAATGACATCAACTTTTGAGGGATCAATCTTCAATTCACCCCTTCCTATAGTATGACCCAAATAAACCAAAGAGGTTTTCCCAAATTCACATTTAGATATCTTCAATACAACTTTTTATTTTTCAAGACATCTAGTATTTGTTTGACATGTTCTTCACGAGTCTTAGTGAAAATTAGAAGATCATCTAAGTAGACTATGACAAAATCATCAAGGAATGGTCACAAGACGTCATTCATAACTCTCATGAATGTGGTGAGTGCATTGCAAATCCCAAATGACATAACTAACCATTCGAACAAACCTTGTTTCGTCTTGAAAACAATTTTCCAAATATCATCTTTAGCAATCTTTATCTGATAATAACCACTTCACAAATCTAACTTAGCAAAGTAAATAAATTCCTTTAACTAATCTAACAAATCATCAATGCGAGGAAGAGGATAATGATTCTTTATCGTGATCTTGTTCAAATCTATGAAATACACACACATGCACCATGTACAGTCTTTCTTTGGAACCAAAATAGTAGGAGAACCACAAGGATATGTGGTAGGACCAACGACCCCTTTGTCAAGCAGTTCTTGAATTTGCTTCTTGATCGCTACATTCTCCAAAACCGACATTCTATACATGCCAACATTTGGAAGTGGGCATCCAATTGCAAGTGAATCTCATGTTGGATTCCTCTTTTTGGAGGCAACCCATTAGGTTCCTGAAACATCTTGTCATATGTTTTAACAAATTAAACCAATTCATTCCTGAGTTTAGAACCACATCCTGCGAAAGCTTCAGATTCAATAGTATATTTAGCTTTAATCATCAACAACACAAAATTATTACTAGAATTTACAAGCCTTTTCATTTGACCAAAAATAACAAGTGATAAGTTCATCTCCTTGCGATGTGCTCTAACAATATGCTCAACTCAATCTTTAAATATGATATTTGTTCTCATGACAATATAATATGGCTTTTCGGTCATACAAGTATGGACTCCCTAAAATAATGCCGCAAATATCAAGTGGTACAACATCAAGATCTACCTCATCTATAAAATTAGCAGTGATGGCGAATTTGAGTTTACATTTTCATGTCACTTGTAATTTGGAATCATCACATACCCAAGCCAAAGTGTAAGGTTTAGCATGAGGTGTAGTTTCTAGATTAAGTTTCTTGACAATTG
The DNA here is from genome assembly GCA_000404065.3 of Pinus taeda. NCBI lineage: Eukaryota > Viridiplantae > Streptophyta > Pinopsida > Pinales > Pinaceae > Pinus > Pinus taeda. Next base: position 122,070 of record APFE030923551.1, on the reverse strand, counting down.
CTTCAGAGATAAGATTGACTTGGGATCCACTACCAAACAATGTATCAACTTTTTTTATGTTTTGTAATGACATTGAAATGAAAAATCTCACTTCTTTCTTTATCATTTTGAGATTCTATAGTCTTACTAGAAGGACTAGTATTTGCATTAGAAGTTATACCTTTCATTCCCATGGTTGTGATTTTGGTTTTATCACCTAAATCGGATCCTAGATCTTGTTGAGTTGTAGCAATAATATTTTGTTTCCCTTTGTTATTGAACTTCTTTGGTCTCTTTTTTGGATGTGATTTCCAACAATGGTCTTCATCGTGGCCTTATTTTGAATAATGTTTGCATGTAAGTTTCTCTCCCTCTTTCTTAACAATAATATCCTTTTTGCCTTTGCCTTTAAACTTCCTCTTTCCTTTGTTTCCAAATTTGAAAGGTTTATTGTTATTATCTTGAGGAACATTCTGGCCTCTTGATTCTAAATGAGTTTCCTGAACACATACTTGATCTATATCAGTGGGATTAAACATAAGTATAGTACGTCTCAAATAACTATGTAATCCATCTATTTATTTAAGAAGAATATCTTGTGGAGACAAAGCAACACCCAAGATTAAAGCTCTTCTTCTAAATTCTTGTGTGTAACTTTGGACACACCGAACTTTAGCTTATCTGACATTTTTCGAGTTCATAATTTCTTTTTGCATGTAAGCAAATGTATAAAATTTCCTTCTTAATGCAGCTATAAAATCATTCCAAGAAGATATAATTTTACCACTTTTCTTGAAATATTCTTGAGTTATGGCCTCCCACCAGATAAGGGTTGCACTTTCCAAGTGAAGAGAAGCAAGTTGTATCTTTGTAACACCATTATAAATAATTTGAATCCTCCAATAGACTTCAATTTCACGAACCCAATTATCCTACTTTTCAACATTTACTTCCCCATTATACATAGGCAATTCACACTTGACATCAGGCTTAATAAAAGGAGACTTAGCATGTCCTTTTGGAGATGGAGGAGGAGTAGGTCTATGAGATGAAGGAGGTGAGGATGGAAGTGTAGATGGAGGTGAAGGAGGAGATAGACGTGGAGGTTTTCTCCCATCACCACCATTACCTTTTGGATGATTAGAATTTTCTCCTTGCAACCTTGTTGTCCTCTGATTGTACAACACTTTCACCATTACCTTTTGGATGATTATAATTTTCTCCTTGCAACCTTGTTGTCCTCTCATTATACAACACTTTCACCATCTCAGACATATCATAAAAATCCTTTCTAAAAGTTCTCTCCTCCTCAGACATTAACTCTTTTCCTTCTTCATGTGCCATCACTAGTGGAGTTTATGGTTTTTGTGACCTCCTTCAACCAATTTGAGGGTTAGGTTCTTCAAGAAGTCCTTCTACTCACTACAACAAATCCTTATGATTAGCTCCCTTTTTTGCTTCCAAGAATTGTTTTAGTATATTTTTCTCCAATTTTTTGAAAACTTCGGCGCTATTTATCGGGATGGCACAATTTTTGGAGTTGCTTCCATAGGCCAAAACATTTAGGCACTGATTAAGGGAAATAATACCGTTGTAAATATCAACAGAAGTAGCACTGGCAATAGCACCAGAAAATAGTTCCAAAATTAGCATCGTAAATAGAGCCATCAATTTCCCCATAATTAGCGCCAACGATAGCGCCGAGTTTAGCTCCTTTTTTGGCAACTACATTTCATCCTTGGTTAGCTCCCTTTTTATCCCTAGAATTGGCACAAGATGTGCCTAAATAGTTAACTAATTGAGGTGTTGGGGGTTAAGTGGATAGGGGATTTGAGGATTATGGGATTTAGGGTACAAGGAGTAAGGGTTAAGGTATTAGAGGTTAGAGTTTAAGGGATTAAGGGTCAAGAGCTAAGGGATTTGGTGCTTACAAGTTAGGTAGTTTAATGGTTAATGGCTGGGTTGTTTCACGTTTGAATGGTCTGTCGAAGCTCGTTGTTACATTATTACATTTCAGTTCCTATATTGATGTTTGGTAATTTAAGTGAGTTTAAATTACTGCATAAATTATCGACCAAGGCTTGTAAATTGATGAAGTGTATATGCAACAATTGTGCTAGGATTCTTTATTATGTGAGTAAATTTTCAAGTTAAATTAGGATGTTTTCATGCACATGATTCATCTAAGAAATTGTCATTCTTGTAAGAAAGGAAAATATCACACATAAATAAAACTAAATTAAAGTGCATAAGTAAATAGCAAAACCAAACCCAAATTCTCTTTACGTTTGCAAAAAATAAAAACTAATCTAAAATTGCAGAAATCAAATATCACACGAGCACAATCAAATCTACTTCTTACTGACATACATGAAAATATTCTTAAGTACAAAAATAAAATAAAATATCACACTATCAAATATGAATCACACTCATAAAGCCTTGGAAGAATTATACTTCTAATTGCATTTAAATGATTCTACTCTTCATGTGCACAATAGATCCCTATTTGATTTATTTCCTTCATCCTTCAAATAAAAAAATGATTAAGTCTATAAAAGAAGTCTTTAAAAAAATTTGTCACAAAACTCTATTCTCATTGTCATAAGCATTCATTGAAAGTCAAAACTAAAATATTAGTAGCAATAAACTAGTGCTACAAAATTTAAGATGTAAAACTGTAATACTAACTAAAAACAAAATAAGACCTTACAACTCTAAGGGGGGCCTCCTGTGAGTTGAACGTAAGCAACGATTAACAAAATATTAAACACTCATCAACACTATATGCAAAGGAGTAATCAAGATTTGATTTTATAAATGCAACGAGTGATTTCAAAATAATAATTGATCTGTCATCGTTGTGCCGAGAGGTAGGTTTTATAACCTCCAATAAACTGTTTAGAGGTTTTTACGCCTATCCTACTCGATAGAGATCCTAAAAATGACATAAGATAATGCAAGATAGCTATTCTTCATGATTTTCTATAGGAGAAGCAAATCATGAGGAAAAATATCAGCTTCATTCTTATCATCAATTTTCTCGCTCACCTAATTCGCGTTGGGCTCCTTTGCTGTTGGGTTGACTTCCATGTTGACCTGCGCATATGGTACCCTTATCATCTTGCTGGATCATGAATATAGGTGGATATCATTATGTCAGTTTTCAACTACCTATCCATATATTTCACTCCTTAACTAGTATTTTGGAACCTACATATTCTTCAAGTAAGTTGCATAATCGATCATTAGCTACAAAATTGGTGCAATCTGGTAGCTTATGCAAATATTAAATCAAATAATAAGGAAACAATGAAACCATGAATAAAAGATGATTAGGTACTTGTTTTTTCCACTAACCTTACTAGATGACACCTTATTTGGGTTATTATGATAAAAAGGGAAGAAAATGGAGTGTAAGTAGTTTAAGGAAGGTGTCAAAAAGAAACAATTTTGGTCTTCAACATTCCCCCACATAGAAGATATTGCATTTCCTCATGCACAAAACTTCAAAATTTGTGACCCACTTTGTCACTGAGCTCCCTCTGAAACTTAAGCAAGAACATCTCAATTAGTATTCTCCATTTTTCTAATTTTTCTTCTGGTTTCCATCCTTGGTTTCTTCATTAAAATCCTGCACTATAAACCCTTGATTTTACCTTTGAGAAGTTTATTTTGAGCCTTTAACTTCTTCTTTTCTTGTATTAGTGGCAAAGATGTAAGAGGATATTATCATTTGGAGTCCTTTGAATGTCATTTTGTACCTTCATTGCTTCATGCTCCTGCTTTAGAAATTTGTTTAACACTTCTAATTCATAAATTTCCTATTTCATAACATTTTCAACTTTAGATTCTTCTGGAGGGCTGAAATGAACTTCTTTACACATAATTTCTTCTTGGTTTGAGGATAAGTCAACAATTTTTCCTTGTTCTTTCTGTTTGAGAGATTCTATATAGTCATAGACCTCTTGTTGAACAACGCCAATATTTGGTGTCTTCCTTGTTGGTCTAGCAATTGGAATAGCAATCAAACTAATAATTTATGGGGTTTTCCTTGTTGGACTAGCAATTGGGGATGGTATTTTCTCTGATTCTTCTTCTAAATCAACAAAACCTAGAGACTATTTAATGGTCGATTTCATAAGTCGTTCACTTCTTCTTGATGGTTTTTTAGTAGTGAGAGCTTGTTTTCTCTTGCTATTTTTGTTCTGCTATGTTCCTTATTTTGATGGACTTTCATACGTGTCAACATATTTATTCCTTTTAGGACATTCTAAAACATTTGCAAGGGGAATTTCATCATCAAAATCATTTTATGTATGCTCATCCCATGGAATTTCCTGTGCAAGTGTTTCATTCTGCAGCTTAGGATTTGAGGGAAGTTTTTGGCGACTTCTCCTTATCTTGGAACCAAAATCATCTTGCTCAACTTCATTAAAGTGATTTCGAACCAGAAAATCCTCTCAATTATCTCCTTTACTCTTCAAATGGGCTTTAATTAAGATTTTTACTAACCCGTGATGATACAGGGCACTTCCAATTGACTGAATTTTTCTTTGAATATTAGCGGCCATTTTTCTTAAACTAGAAAGTAGGAAATATGGAAAATTGGTTTCATTGCCATCAACGAAATGCATCATTAACCGAGCATGGTAAGAGAACATATTTCCAAACCTTCCCTCACAAGTTATGAATTTCTAAATTATTAACAATAAATTCCTGTAGTTACTTTTTAAGGTTGTTACTGGAATTCCTTTCTTCAAATGGAGATGTCCATTCCTGGGTTTTTCAAGATGATTTCCCAATATTTCTCTTTGATTTTGTGATTTGTAAACCAACTTTCCCGGTTTCTCGGCAATCTTATAGCTTTTGCCATGATTGACTATGTTAAGACCAACCTAATATCTCCAATTTCTGCTTCTATCCCATCATATGCCCGAGAAAATGACTTTGTAACCTCCTTATCGTGCCCATCAAAACTTTCACTAAACTATAACCACTGTGCCTACTACAATTGTTGTTTCACTTGTGGATAACCTTCAAGAAACTTGACTCCATTTGGCTCAAAATGCACAATAACTCCCATGGTGAGGAAGCTTTAGTCTGTAATTTCCCTTTTTGACATGATTATAGAGTGTAGGAAGGATGGGAATGGAGTTTAGGTAGTTGTTGAGAGGGTTTCAACAAAGAAAGTTGAAACAGAGCCAAGGGATATGGGATATAATGCAAAGTAAATGGGATGTGTACGAGACAAATGGAATATATATGGATAAAGGTGAATGAATTGAAACGTTACCAAGGTTTGAATCTCATTCACATTTCGTGATTTTATGCATTGAATGGTGAAAAAAACAATATTATGTTATGACAAAGATAATCATTGCATAAAATGGTGGAAGCAATGGTTATAATCATACTTTAATTTCATAACTCAATGTTGATCCTTAATTATTTAATTAATATTTACATACCTTTCATTCTACCTTACTAATTTCCTCTTTTTGTAGGTTGCTTAGGTTGCTTTAGCTGTGATCTCCATTCAGATTTCTTTTACCATAATCTTCATTTGCTTTGGTTGTGATCTGTCAAGCCAGCTGCAAAATTTCATGAGAGCTGTAGATTATAGATAATTTTGTTGTTGTCTTATTTCTACAAAGAGGAATAAATTAAGTGGGACAAGAATAGGGAAATTAAAAAAAAAAAAAAAAATCTATGTTGCCAAGAATTCCTGGTTTTCAACTTAGATTTTTTGTATAAACATGGCAACAATGTTGGTTATCATGTTTATACAATTTTTATTATTATTGTTTATGTGTTTTTTTTTTTGAAAAAGAAATTAGAAGGCATAGTTGGAGAGGAAGAAGAATCTTCCTTGACCAACTTCAAATCAAGATTATCTTGCAGATTTCTTATGAACTATTCCTTTATTAATGGGTTATGATATACTCGTAATCTATGACCATTTACAATGAAAGTTACTTTTCCTTCATCAGTAGTTTGAATTCTCACTGCTCCATTATCAAAGACAGTTTCAATCTCATAAGGACCAAGCCAATGAGTTTGGATTTTTCCTTGAAAAATTTTAAATTTAGAATCAAAAATAAATTCCTAATCACCATGTTTCAACTTCCTATCTTTGATAAACTTATCATGCCATCTGGATCTTTGTTGTTGAACTATATTGGTTGTGTGAATAACATCTTGTTGTATCTCATCAAGCTCATTCAATTGCTCGATTCTTTTTTTTTGGGCTTCTAATAGATGAAGACCCAATTTGAATATTGTTTTGAAGGTCTTTATTTAGAACTCAACAGCAAACAAGACTTGCTTCCCATAAAGAAGTTCATAAGGAATATGTCTCGTTGTGTTTCTCCATGTGGTACGATATGCCCATAAAGCTTCTGGAAGCTTTTCTGCCCAATTTCTTCTATGAATATGTACAATCTTAGTAAGAATTGCTTCAAGAACTTTATTAGTAGCTTCAACTTGTCTGTTTGCTTATGGATGATATGGAGTGGATTTCTGATGTTTGATTTTGTATTCCTCCATTATCTTTTGCACCAAATTGGATGTAAATTGAGTACCTTAATCTGTCACAATTTCCTTTGGGACACCAAAAACCAGTGAAAATATCCTCCAAAATAAATGAAACTACAACATTTTCAGTAGCAAAAGGAAGTTCTTTAGCTTCTACCCATTTTGTGACATAATCTCTACAAACAAGAATGTACTTTTTTTGTCTTGATGGTGAATTGATTGGACCAACAAAATCTAGAGCCCATTTTTCAAAGGGTTCAATAAGTACTTGAGGTTGTAGAGGTATCTCATTTGAAGGAACATGTTTTCCCATTCTCTGGAAATTGTTACATCTCTTAACATATTCTTTGGAATCTTTAAAAAGAGATGGCCAATAATATCCTAAGAGAAGGATAGCCAGTCCTTTGATCAGAAAAGTGTCCTCCACACGGTTCATCATGGAAAGCCTTTAATATGTATGGTACTTCATCTTCTCTAACACATCTTAGAATGATTAAATAAGCCTTGTTTTGTACAATTCTCCATTTATCCATGAATAAGATGCACCGGTTTGAATAACTTCCTTTTCTCTCAAGGAGACAAGTATGATGGTAACTTCCCTATAGCCAAATAATTAGCAATATCTGCAAACCAAGGAGATTTAATAGATACTACAAAAAGGTATTCATGAGGAAAATTATCTTTTACAGGAACATCCTTATTATCATTTTGGATTCTAGATAGAAAATTAGCAATTGTATTCTCCTTTCAAGGCCTATCAAAAATAGTAATATTGAATTCTTGTAATAACAATAACCATATTGTAAATCTTCCATTAGCAATTGATTTATTCATTAAATATCTAATTGCAGAGTGGTTTGTATGAACAAAAGTTTCATAACTAGTGGTATGGTGTCGAAACTTATTAACGACATGTATGACAACTAAAAATTCCTTTTCTGTTACAGTATAATTTCACTCTGCAGGAGCCAAAGTTTTACTTGTATAATAAATGACATGAGTCGAAATATGAAAAGGAAGACTTCAATTTGGTCCTCTTAAGATAGGTGCTTCATAAATCTTTTTTGTCAACGTTTCAAAATATTTTTGGCAATTAAAATTCCAAATGAATTCACATTCTTTTGTAAGTAATTTGAAAAGTGGAGAGGATATCTTTGTGAAGTTTTTTATGAGTCTTCTGTAATAACTAGTAAAACCAAGAAAAATTCTAACATCTCTTTGACAAACAGGAACTCATAATTTAGAAATAACTTCTACTTTAGATGAATCCACTTTAATTCCATATCGTGAAATGTGGTGGCCTAAAACAATTCCCTCGGTGAACATCATAAAGCATTTTTCATGGCTTAATGAGAGATTTGTTTCATTACATCTAATGCAAACTTTTTCTAAATTTTCAAGAGATTCCTCAAAAGAATTAACATAGAGAGTAAAATCATACATGTAACCTTCCACGCAATCATGAATTAGATCAGAAAAAATGCCTAAAACTACCCTTTGGAATGTTGCAGGTGCATTGCATAATCCAAAAGGAAGTACCCGTTAAGCATAGGTTCCCCACGAGCAGGTAAAAGTTGTTTTGTCTTGATCTTTTGGAGCTACTTGGATTTGGTTATATCCACCAAAACCATCCAAGAATGAAAAATATTTTTCCCCTGCCAAAGTATCAAGGACTTTATCTATAAAGGGAAGTGGAAAATGATCTTTCAAGGTAGCTTTATTCAATTCCCTATAATCGATGCATACTCCCCATTTTCCATTTTTCTTTAGAACAATCACTAATGGTGAGACCTACTGACTATCTGATATTGGGAAAATGAAATTCACATTTAACAATTTTTGTAACTCCTCTTTAACAATTTCCCTTCAATTTGGATTCATCTTTCTTTGGGGTTGTCGAATTGGTCTCACAATTTCTTCAATATAGATATGATGCATACAAGTATTATGATCAATTCCTTTCATATCAGTGCCCATGCATGGGCAGAGGAATGTTATTGTAACATCTTTATTAATTCTTTCTTTTGGGATTCTTCCAAATTATCATTAATGTCCAAAGTTTTCCCTGGAAATATTTCTATTAAAGAATTGCCAAAATTTTTCCATAGAATGTAAAGCCATTTGATGTGAATCTAAATATTCAACACTATATTGTTCTTGAAAATTTTGGTTTTGTTCACAATATGAGGAAGAATAATTATTATTAATTAGATTTAAAATTTGATCTTCTTCATCTATTTGCGAAGTAGCAAATATTGGTTGTATATCAAAATTTTCATTATCATCACTTATCCAAACTTCACTTTCTACTTCTATTATTGTTTTTGTAGGAGGATATAGTGTGAACTTCTCAATAGACCTTCCATGACAGATAAACATATCACCATATCCACAACTTATAAAAGCATCAGTTGTAGCTAACCATGGTCTTCCTAGAATCAATGGATGTCCTCCTAAATTATTCTTGGGAGTTAAAATCATAAAATCAACATGATATTCCCAAAAATATAAGATTATAGATACATATTCTAATACACCATCAAGTTTGATTATAGATCTATCTTCTAATTGTAGTAATGTTAGTGTGTATTGAATATTAGAAAGTTTTAGTTGATCCATGGTTTGTTTACTCATGATATTGATAACTGCTCCTAAATCAATCAATGTGTTTGGAATCTCGACACCATTAATGTGTGTTTTCACAATGGGACTACATGGATCTAGATATTTTTGAACTGTTGGTTTTCCCATCATAATATCTGCAATTTTTCTAGCTAACTAATTTTTGTTAACTTCTTTTCTTTTTCTTCTTGGTTTTTCAATGCTCAACTCCCTGATTGTTTTTGAAATATTGGTATTTCCCTTATGGATCGTAACAAAGGGATTTTGATGCAAACATTCTTTAATTCATTTAGCATATCATATTCAAGAAGCACAATTTTTTTTTCTATTCCTTTGTCAATTTTTAGCCTTTCAAGAAAGGGTGGACTTTGAATAGAAACAAAAAGTTGTTCTACAATGGGAGTTGAGTTTATTGAGGTATCATGTATAGGGGTGCTCTCTTTTTGAGGAATTTCTTCTTGATTAAGATATGTTTCTTTTTCAAGCGATTCATTCTCTCCAAATTCCTGAATAACAACAGATGGTAACTTATTTTCCAAAACTTTACCAGATCTAAGTTGGACATTGTTTAGATCTAATGGAGCTGTCATGCAAGCTTGGAAATTTTGACTTTCTATATTGTAAACAGGTTGTGAATTTTTATTATTCGGATTTGGAAGTGGCTAAGAAAGTAGTTGATTATATTTTTTAGGGTGTGATGTGGATGGTAATTGAAGTGGTTGATTAGAAGGCTGAGTTTGATTTTGAAATTGTGGAAAAGTGTTTGATTGAGGAGGGTAATATGGAATAAATGGTTGTTGAAATTGATTATATTGAGGATTCCTAGGAGGATACTGCCAACCATGTGTCCATAGTGAATTTTTAGGTGGAAAATTCTGCCAAGGCATTGGAGTATTCTAATTGTTCTAAGGTTGTACAAATGATTAGTTTTGAGGATTATAACCATGTACCATATTTGGCTCTTGTGGTGGCCATGGTCTTTTACCAATAAAACAGAGTGACTCAGCTTGGCTTGCTCCAATTCCATTTTACAATACTACTTTAAGTCCAGGAATTGAAGGGTATTCCTTTGTGATATGACTTTCTTCACAGATAACACATATCTCTACACTATCAAGAGGACATTCTCTTAGAGCATGCTTCTTCTTGCATTTATGGCAAAAAAATGATAATGCAACATTTTCAAAATTTTGTTTGTTTTGAACCTTAAGAGTATCTATTTGTTCAGTAATATTCCCTAAGATATTTTTTTTGAAGTTGTCAATAAAAGTGCCTATTTTTGCTCTGCTTATTGTCCCAACTGCGGATTTATTAATCCTAGACATAACAAGGCTCTGGATTTTTCCCAGTTCTAGCCTTTCCTCTTGAAATCTGTACACACAATTCACAAATTTCTCTTAATGATAACTAAGAAACGTCTCCTTTTCCCATTAAATTGAGAAGATCTACCCACTGATCTCTAATAGCTTTTAGCAATAGAACTTTCAAAGTTTTTTCATCTAGATTACACATTTTAGCCCTTTTAATATTATAAGTCTTTCAACGAATTCTTCAATATTTTCATGCTCTTTTTGCATCATTTTAGAGACTTCATCTTTAAGGTTATAAGGCATACAATGGTCTTTGTGTTTTTATAAGAACACTTTTTTCATTTCTTCCCATGTTCTTATGGTATGCGTTCCTAATCCCATAAACCATTTAAGTGCTCTATCTTTAAGAGTGGCTGGAAACAATTTCAATTTTTGATAATCAAGCAAGTAGTCATAAGATCTACACAAGAATTCAAACTCAAAAATATTTTTTTCAAGATCCTCATGTCTTACTCCATGGAAATTAGGGAGGATGGAGGGTGAGATGTTCTTCATTGTAACTGTGGTATCTTCATCTAAGATGGGAAACTCAAAAGGTTATGGTTCTCCTCTACCACCTCTTCCTCCGCCTCTTCCTCTATCTCCCCCTCTACCTCCTCCTCTATTACCTCTTCCACCTCCAATCCTAAATTCCCCATTCAAATTATGTACTTATCCTTATCCTTCCCCTTCCATTGTAGATTCTTCAGAGCTAATGTAGGGTTCTTCAATTGGATTTTCCAGCTCCTCTTTTGGTTCTTCTATCAATGTAATAAAATAAGTTTCTTCTTCTTCTTCACTAGGGACGTCCAGTTCTTGTCCTAGAATTGGTTCTCCAGTTGAAGATAGAAATATTACTCCTTCAGTTGGGGATGTAGGTTCATCCAATACATCTTTAGTAGAAGAAGTTGGTGAATCTTTTGGTCGGATTTCAGATCTTTGTACCTTAGGAAGCCTAAATCTACCTGCAAATAATGGAATATGAGTTTCAGTGGATGGTGTGGTACTACGAGGTCGTGGTGGTGTGAGTGGTGATGTTGGAATGGAACTCCTACTACTACTTATAAACCTACCCCTAGAATCTCTTTCCTTATGCATAAATATGTTTTTTATCATTTTTTTTCATGAAAAGATTCCTAAAAATAAATCCTATATACACTTCCCTGACAATGGAGCCAAAATGTTTGGTAATTTAATTGAGTTTAAATTACTGCATAAACTATCAACCATGGCTTGTAAAATGATGAAGTGTATGTGCACCAATTGTGCTAGGATTATTTATTATGTGAGTAAATTATCAAGTTAAATTAGGATGTATTCATGCATATGATTCATTTAAGAAATTGTCACTCCTGTAAGAAAGGAAAATATCACACTGAAAGAAATAAAACTAAATTAAAGTGCAAAAGTAAATAGAAAAACCAAACCCAAATTCTCTTTACGTTTGCAGAAAAGAAAAACTAATATCAAATTGCAGATATCAAATACCGTGACAACACAATTAAATCTACTTATTACTAACATACACAAAACTATTCTTAAGTACAGAAATCAAATAAAATATCACACTATCAAATGTGAATCACCCTCATAAAGCCTTGGAAGAATTATACTTCTAATTGCATTTAAATGGTTCTACCCTTGATGTGCACAATAGATCCCTATTTGATTTATTTCCCTCATCCTTCAAATAACAAAATGATTAAGTCTGTAAAAGAAGTCTTCAAAAAATTTTGTCACAAAACTCTATTCTCACTGTCATAAGCATTCTCTGAAAGTCAAAAATGAAAGATTAGCAGTAATATACTAGTGCTACAAAATTTAAGATGTAAAACTGAAATACTAACTAAAAAATATAAGACCTTACAGCTCTCACGAGGCCCTCCTGTGAGTTGAACGTAAGCAACGATTAATCAAATATTAAACATGCATCAATGAAATACGCAAAGGAGTAATCAAGCTTCGATTTAATAAGTGCAAAAAGTGTTTTCAAAATAATAATCGACCTGTCATCATTGTGCGCGAGAGGTAGGTTTTATAACTTCCTTCAATAAATTGTTTAGAGGCTTTTACGCATATCCTACTCTACTAAGATCTTAAAAATGACATAAGATAATGCGAGATAGCTATTCTTCATGATTTTCTATTAGAGAATCAAATCATGAGGCAAAATATTAGCTTCATTCTTATCATCAATTTTCTTGCTCGCCTTATTCACCTTGGGCTCCTTTTCTGTTGGGTTGACTTCCACGTTGACCTGCTCATACGGTACCCTTATCATCCTGCTGGATCATGAAGATAGTTGGATATCATTATTTTGTTTGTCAACTATCTGTCCATATATTTCGCTCCTCAACTCCTATTTCAGAACCTATAGATTCTTCAATTAAGATGCAGAATCGATCATTAGCTGCAAAATTGGTGCAATCTGGTAGATTACCAAAATATTAAATCAAATAATAAGGAAACAATGAAACCATGAATAAAAGATTATTAGGTACCTGTTTTTGCCAATAACCTTACAAGACGACACCTTATTGGGGTTATTGTGATAAAAAGGGAGAAAATGGAGTGTAAGGAGTTTAGGGAAGGGGTCAAAAAGAAACAATTTTGGCCTTCAACAACTGATTTTGATTAATTAAGGTCTCAGGAACTATTGTTTTTACACAAACAGTTGCTTATGCACGTGTTGCCTTTACTAATCAGACCATATCTAGGAAATCCAATTATAGGAAATCCAATTATTATCCTAATTAATACCTACCTCACCTTGCCATAAACTGCATGATTAGACTGTTCTAACACCATTACATTTTACAATTAAACCAATGTAACCGTTGTCGTTAGTAACAATACTCCATCATTATTACTTTTCTTTTTTCTTTATTATTTGTGTTGTTACATCTAGAGCTCAGTGAAATAACTTGAAAACTCCTTTTGATTTAAAAGTTATGAATTAGTAATAAGCAGGAGTAACCGCCGGTAATTCCAACAGCTTGACATTCTCCCTTGAGCAAGAATTTGTGTGCATTGAAGCAACTTTGTAACATGTTCCTAACATTGTTGAGTAGTGTGCTTGTGAGTAGCTATGGGTGGAGTAGTGGTTAGACACGAACTTGACTCTGTTAATGTGTTGTCACAACATCCAGAAACATTGGAAATTTTTCGAAGGGCTAGAGGGTTGAGTTATTTTGAAAAAATACAGGGTTGCAGTGATTTGGTTGCTTTATAATTTTCCCAAGGCTTAGTTAAATAACACTCTGTGGTAAGTGGCTTCAGAATTGTTGTTATAGAAGAAGTTATTGCAAAAGTGACAGGGCTGCCTAGGACAAGAGAATGGTGGTTCTCAAGGAAAGTGGCCAATCCTGAAGCTAAGGCTATATTCTTATAGGAGGGAGAAGAATTGATGCCCAAGCACACGGGTTTTGATAGAACATATCTTGCTCACCGTTGGGAATATGTAGCCCTCTTCATCCAAAAATTCATTACCTGTGAGGGTCATTTTGGCATTATTTTCAATTATCACTTTCAATTGTTGGCACACTTAAGGACAAGGAAGTTGATTAATTTACCACACTACTTGCTAAATTCATTATAGTACATGGAAGAGGATATGAAAGGGGAAAAACATCTAGAAACTTGTGTCACTAACCATGCACTCATTAAATTAACTATTATTCATTCATTGCAAAGACAAGAGAGCTCGTGGCATGCTTTGGTAGTGAGATCTTATGTTGGTGCAAATGAGGAGCATGAAGGGAGTGCTAAAGTAGCTCCTAGTGCTGAAGCAATTTCTAGAGTTGAAACAACACCAAGTACTGAAGCAACACCCAACGATGAAATAACACATGTTGTTGAAACTACTATATCTTCCAAGAGAAAGAAAACTACAGGCTCTAATCGAAGTAGGGTTGATACACCTCTTATGAATGGTCGATAGAACCCTAAGAGGTGGAGTTTCGTTAGAACGACCCCTAGTTAATCCTCACGAGGAAAGGAGACACAGATAGAAGAACCTGTGGTGTTGTCTAGTGACTCATTAGAGGGAAGTTGTGGTGGGTGTCTGATTGTAGAGGAAGAAACTGTTGGAACAACAATTGTGCCTAAAACTAGAGTTGAGGAAGTGAAGACACCTTAAGGGACTAGGACGAGAGTATCAATGAAGGTAATAGTGCATAAAAGGAAAGTGAAAATCCAATTGGTGGAAGAACCCTACTGTTACAGCTGAGGCGAAGGTGTTGATATAGTTGGGACTAATGGGTTTGAGGAGAAACAAGACAAATAAAAGCAGGAGAAGTCTATAGAGGAAGGACCCTCTACATCTAAAATATCGGTTGTTACACCAGAGCTTGAACAATAACAAGAGATAAAAGGACTAGTAATATAAGAGCTGACAAAAGAACAAGAGGTTGTTACTTCACCAGGTAAGATGAAAATTGACCCTCTCATTCAAATTGGAAATTTAAGAAAGGATAATGAGGAGTTAAAGAAACAACTTGCCTTGGTTAAATAACAACTTCATTTTAAGAATGAAACTGGATTGGGTATGTTGGCAGAGGCTTTAGAAATGGCATCATCTATTGTCTTAGGAAAAAATTATAAGTGTTTCCAACAATCCTTGAGGAGGCTAAAATCATGGAGATTGTTATTGTTTTGGTTGGACAAGTCAAGAAACAAGACAAAGAATTTCAACCTACTACTCCACAAGAGCCTACTGATGACATTGTTGTTACACAAGAACCAACAATCGAAGCAAGGTAGGAAGAAGAAAAACAGTCTCCTAATCCACAAGAACATGTTTATGATGTTGCTATTACACAAGAACCAACAGTTGAAACAAAGTATACTGAAAATAAAAAGGTTTTTGTACCACAAGAACCTATCAATGGTTATGTTATTACATAAGAACCAACAGTTGAGATAGAGTAGAAAATGGAGAAAAGGGATTAGAGGAAGGATGTTGAAACAACATGTGAAACAATTCATGTTAAATTTGAAGATTTGGTTAGGGTAACATATTAGTGGGAGAAATTAGCGCTCTTTCCCAAAGATGAAGTCATCTTCCTAAAGCAGCATGAGGAAATGGTGAATAATCTTAAGGAGTGGGATAAAAAATTAAGAATTGCAGAATTTGTGAAAATTCAGAAGGAGATGAATCAAGCAATGAAACAAGTGAAGGAATTGCAAGGAGAGATTACGTTCTTACAATAATAAAATGAGATCATTAATGATTTATTGTGCGGTAGGCTTCCTCCTCCTTCTTATCCTCTATATTTGCAAGAAAAAAATATCTCTTCCAATTAATAACCTTGAAGGAAAAACAACCATATAAGACAAAAGAGATACATGACTTCCTAGAAATATTTCAAAGTGCTAATTTCTCAGAACAACATTTGTTATGCAAGTTGTACATGCATGATCTCACTTGCTTTGGGGATGAATCATTCAATATGACACCCTATGTTGGAGATGTATAACTCAAGGCTTTTTTTTCTTTTATACAAAATCAGATAGGCTAGAAAGTTGCCCATGATATTGTAACAACTAATGAAAAATAGGTAGAACTATTTATTAGAGGATAACCTGGTTCAACTGAAGTTGTTGCACACAAATACAATAAAATATGGTGGTTTCCAACCACTATGACACTGTTGATGGACCATCGAGAATCAGTTCTACGGAGATGTTGGATAAATATACAAGGAATGAGAATTATTTCCTGAAAAGGAAGTAAATAGAGATGAGATCTTTCCCGACAAGAATTGAAGAAGGGAGACCCCTATTGTTGTCATAATTTTGAGCAAGCACTTTCCAAAGTGCATCGGTATGTTGACTATATTAGGAATATTGGTGCAGGTTGGATATGACTTAGATTCAAGTTCCCTCTTGTTTGGTTACCCACCGATCGATATCAACATCCATATATTATTATGGAGAATTGGTTATTTGTAAAGGATATAAGGCCAAAGGTGAAGACATGGCAGGAAAATACAACACCACACAACTTTACTCTCAGCATGTTAGGAATAAATGACATGAGTTTGCATGAGGACATGCAGAAGCTTAAGCTAGGGGGAGATGTTGGGTTAGAAAATTGTCATTTTTTTCCTATTTATTTTATCCCTTTTTTACCAACAGGACCATACCTTATTACTAAAACAACCCTTATTCACCTATGTATGTCCTTTTTCACTTGTCACTTTCTTAGTCCAATTCTACTTATAATCTGACATTAGAACTACTTTCTTAGGCTTCTTGTATCATAAAACTAATGTATGGGTTGCTTTAGGTTTGTATGGTCTGTTGAAACTTGTTGTTATATGATTACATTTTAGTTCCTTTACCAATTTGGATTAATTAAGGTTCAGAGAGTTGTTGTTGTTACACATACATTTGCTTAAGCATGTGTTGCCTTTCCTAATCATAGTGGATCTAGGAGCACGGAAAAGTCAAAAGAAACAATTAATCACTTGGATATATTTGTGGAACATCCAAACCATTTGGTCGAGATCTTTTGTAACTCTATTTGTAATTAAAGGAAATTGTTATAGTTTTACCCCTTCCATGGAAATCGTTGTGTAATTGTTAAGATATCGTTTTATTTTAAGATCACATGAGAATCGAAAGATTATTACGATGATCTTCTCATTGTAATTATAATATATATATTATATTATATATATATATATATATTATATATAATATAATATATAAAAGAGAATATTATTTTCCCGCAAGGGCTAGAGCGAAGAATTGGAGAATAGGATTGGAAAGGGGAAACACCAGAGCTCTGTAATCCTAATGCTTTTATTAATGCAAATCTCAACTTTGTGGTTCAATAATTTCCTCTGAGCAATTTGTGTGTGTTTTTAGTGCACCGGCCCTTGCTGAGGAGGAAGGACCCACCTTCTTAGCAGGTATCACTGGTTAGTTGGAGTGGAATACACAATTTCATAAATATTTCTCAGTTATTTGATTTTTTGTTACTGTTGTTATAACAATTAATTATGTGTGTAATTTAATTAATTGCAGTAAGATTTGGATGGTGTGATAACTTAATTCCTGGACCGGTACCTCAAATTAGTGTGGCAGTGAATTATTTTATTATTTGTTACAGTTTGGATTGCATTTCCTTTTATGTGTGCAGATTGAATGGGTGACGATTTTCATAAGTGCTGTGAGAATGGTTGCATGAAAAATTGGATAATTATTTATCAATTATGTGATTGTTGTTACTGTTGTTGTTACAGTTCATTTTGTGTGTAATTTAATTAATTGTAGTAAGCTTTGGATGGTGTGACAACTTAAGTCCTAGACCGGTCCCTTAGTTTAGTGTGGTAGTGAATTATTCGCTTTACTATTACAGTTTGGATTGCACTTCCTCTTATGTGTGTAGATTGAAAGAGTGATGGTTTTCAGGAGTGTTGTGAGAGTGGTTGAATGACATATTGCATAAATATTTCACAATTATGTAATTGTTGTTACAATTAATTCTACGTGTAATTTAATTAATTGCAGTAAGCTTTGGATGTTGTGACTACTTAAGTCCTGGACCGGTCCCTCAATTTAGTGTGGCAGTGAATTATTTTCTTTGTTGTTACAGTGTGGATTGCACTTCCTTTTATGTATGAAAATTGAATGAGTGATGGTTTTCAAGAGTGTTGTGAGAGTGGTTGTATGACAAATTGCATAAATATTTCTCAGTTATGTGATTGTTATTACTACTGTTGTTAAAGTTAATTATATGTGTAATTTAATTAATTGCGGTAAATTTTTGATGGTGTGACAACTTAAGTCCTGGACCGGTCCCTCAGTTTAGTGTGGCAGTGAATTATTTACTTTGTTTTTGCAACTTGGATTTCACTTCCTTTTATGTGTGCAGATTGAATGAGTGATGGTTTTTAGGAGTGTTGCGAGAGTTGTTGAATAATATATTGCATAAATATTTCTCAATTATATTTATCAGAGCCCCAACTAAGCCCTTATCCGTTTTATTTGGCGGTTTTGGCTAGTTCTATTGGGTCTAGTTACCACCTCTCTCTCCTTGCTAATTTGTAGTATTCCTTTTACTTATTAACACGAAGAGAGATATCAAATCTATTCTCTTGCATAACTCTTGTAGGAAAGTGACCCTTACGCTGACTTGAGGGCTCAACCAAGCCACACTAAAGTTTTCCTTTGCATAAGAGAACTTCTAAAATGCAGTAATTAAATCTAAATGCAAATCTATTATAAAATGTAAGTGACAAGAATTAAATCTATCTCGATTAGGAAGATGTAGATATGATCCTAACTGATAGTAAGATAATTAAATGATTTGGGATTTAACATGTCTCTTTTATGATGAACATCTGGCTAATGAAATAGTTCTAATAACGGATATTGTGATTGCAAAACATGATATGTTCAGAAACTTTTAACGTCGAATGGTCGACCATTAACACAAGGAAATAGTTCACTTAATCTTAATGGTTATTAAAGCATTTTTAGATGGCATATTTATGAGTAAATAGTTACTCAAAAATATGATTTAAGCACATGAGAAAATAAGAAAATCGATAACAGATCCATAACACTGATGAATTAGATAACTAATCCAAATGACACCCATCCATATTAACAATAGTGCACAATATGAATCAATTTACACAAATTTGCTATCAAAAAGATGAAATTTTCATTATAATAATAGTATTCAAATACAAATTGGTTAAACCTGGTCCTTTTGCTCTGATTCCTAATTCGATCTCCAACAATTCTCCCAAAAGAATCAGCTCTACTAATCAAAGGACAAAGGTGTAATAGTACAAACTCTACTCTATAACAAGACTTGAATCCTAAGAGAAAAATCCTCAAACTACTCAGATCCAAGTATCCTCCTTCCTACAACTAAAAACCCTTTACAAAATTTCTTCAGAGAATTACAAATGCAGAGAAGAGGAACCCATTCTTCATTCTCACAAGTGATATTTATAATTTACAAGAAAAAAAATCCAAAAATGGAGAGCTGTTAGAAGTGGTTTAGATCCATCTATTTTGGAGCTGAAAATTCTTTTCTTCTCCTTTGTCGGTGCAATAGTATTGCACCAAGATCTTTTAGCTCCATCTTCTTCGATAGGTCTCCTGCCAAAATCAAATTCCAATCAACTAAAATTTTGCAGCGAAACTAAAAACCAAAATTGGGAAAATAAAATTCTCAACAAAATTGCCAAATAGAAATTAAACTGGATAAATAAAATGAGAGAGTTTCTATGTTAAAATTTCTTCCTATAGAAATCTAATTAGCATTTAGACAATCTGAATAATAAATAAATGACAATAGTTTCTTCAAGTTAATGAAATTCCCTCAAATCAAATACAACAAAACCAATTATTGTTGCAAATTCATTACTTAGAATTATGCTAAATTTTTAGGCTATTTAACGTTAATATATGCTTGGTTTTATATTCTCATATTGTTCTCCATGATTCTAGCTTTCCAATGAGCAATCTTAGGACTTATTTGGGCTAGTAAAACTCAAAATATACCTCTTCAAAGTTGAGTTATCAAAACTTCGAGAATGCTGGAAAATGCATGCGTGGGCAAAAATTTCTAATTTTAAACTATATTTCTAAACTTTAATATACAAATTTAAGTTAAATAAATTTATATACAAAATTATGTACCAATTAAATAAATAAAATTAATTACAAATTAATTAAAATAAAAGCATTAAAATTGTGAATTAATTTAATTTTTTTTATCTCAAAATTTTTTTTATTCACACTTATTTTCGCAATAGAAGTTTGGATAATTCACATCAAACAATATTTGATGTTCGACGTAAATGAGAGATTCATTCTCAAGACTAAAGTGAAAAAACACCATCTATCAATAAAATAAAATAAATAAAATAAATTATATAATTAACTAAAATTATTAATTAAAAATTATATTATTTAATTAATAAAAAATAAATAAAAAAATGAAGTGGCTTTTGGCTCATTTAATGAGCCTAGGGGTTATTTAATGGAAAAGGGATATAAGGAGAGTGGAGGGAGATATGGGGAGCGCTAGTAGAGAACCTGAGGATGAAGAATCTCAGGTGGTATAAGGAGATAGGTCTAAGAGAATAATGGATCAGGAATGTCAAGAAGTGGAGAGATAAGGAGGCGGGAATGAGGGAGTGATAAGGAGAATCTTGGAAGGATAACATGATGGGAGCCGGACAGGAATAAGGAGCCAGGAGAGTTGGGAAGTCCGAGAAGGGAGGAGAGAGGAGGGAGGTGGGATCTCTCTCGATAAAGTATAAACTATAACTACCCTTATATGATGATTTCTGAATTCTCGTAATGTTTTGAGATTGGAATTAAATTTTCCATCCAGAATCCGAGAAAAAGTTTTTTCATTAATTATTATTATTATTACTATTATTTTTAAACATATTTGAATTATATAGAGTTATAATAGGAGTTTTATTATAAAGTTTGGTTAATAAATATAAAAATAGTTAATAAAATAATAATTAATTAAAAGCTAATTAAAAGCTAATTAAATTAAATATTGATATTAACAATTAAATTAATTAAATTTACAAAAACAAAAAGATAATATACATTTTTTAACTTAGACATTGAAAATTAACAGAATTTTGATTAGGTAGTATTTGCAAACCGTAAGTCCAAATGAGATGAAACAAGAATTGATGGAAAGCTAGCGAGAAACCAAACGCAATGAAGCAAAAAAAAAACAAAAACGAAAATGTCGCAAAATTAACTGAATGAAAGTATTAAAGGGTGATATGCCTAGATTTACTTAGGGGGTCCCCATTGTTATTATGAAGATGATAAATTAAAAATGTGAGGGTTGTAATATTGCTACAACATCTTGTAAAAATTAAAGCTTACCTGGATCGATTATTAAATTTGTGAGATACAAACATTAATATTTTATTAACTTTTATGCCTTTACAAACATATGTTGATATAAAATGAATGGAAGAAGCATTCAAGTAATCTTAATTTATTCTGCCAACAATGCATACCATATCTCAAACATTATATTAAATGCACAAAATATACAGTATTTACAACCATAGAGGAAAATCAAAATTTCTCTGCCCCTGAAGGAGGAAACTAGAGCTTACAACTTCCAAAAGTGTTTCTAAAAAATGTGTGGCCATACAAATTACACATGAGAGTTGAACCCGACGTCTCGATAATATCCTAAGGGGTGGTAGCAAATGTGTATTTCAAAAAATTTGGGGGTGCCTCAGTTGCAAACTTGGCACTTATGGGTCGAGCATGAGGGGTGTTATCACACTGATCACCATTGAGCCAAAATGAGATTGTTCTGCAAGCCATCGAATAAAAAGGAGAGAGAATCAAACTTGTGTTGATTAAGTTGTTGATGGATAATGCATGTCACTGTGAAGCCAAACTGATGTTGAATTGGAGCCACCATGTGCGTGAGAGCTACCACGAGCCTGCACCGAACTAGTAGCCTCTAGAATCTCCTCCACAATGACACACCCGTATGGGTTGGGCTGAGCAGGAGAAGGGGGTTAGCTTAAGTCATTAGCGGGGGAGTGGGGGCATAGAGGGAGGTAGAGGAGATTTACGAGAGGGGGGAGGGGATGAACTGGCTGGAGGGGAGTATACGAGAGACAAAGAAAGGGAAGGGACATTGGGAGGGTAGTCGATATCCAGGTCTCTAGCTAAACGCTTGAGGGAGGAGGATGAGTCGTTGAAGAGAGCAGAGAGCTCAAAAATTCGGTTAGTGACCTTGCTTTTAGCTTCCTCCTTGTCCTTCAAATTCCTATCTAGGAGGTTGCAGAGGGCCAAGAGGGACGAACATCCATGATGGGTCTCCTCTTCTTCTTCCATGGCCACCACCTTTCTGTGAATGCAATCAGGTATTCTGTGGTCAAACAGAGTGGCTATGGAGGTGTTTTCTAGGGTGGTTGGGGGTCATCAACGACCTTTTCCCTGACCTAAACGACGACCTCTCCCTCTATCACCACTCATGAGTGTGATGAGGATAAGCGAGGTGCAGGGATGAGGTCAGAGGGAGTGGCAAAGATCACGGGGGTAGGTAACCAAAGGAAGAATATAAGGGAGGCCAATTCGTTGCATGATAAAGAGCCTCGATCGATAGGGTGGTATGCGCTATCCAAGGAGAGGGGACATGTGGAATAATGAGGCCAAGTGTTTTCCACGAGATAAAGGATGCCTTGCATGTGCATCCAACCATCATTTTTCCAAGGCGATCACCCTTAGGTCACCCAGATCTGGGGGACTACTATTGTTACAGTTAATTGTGTGTAGTTTAATTAATTACAGTAAGCTTTGAATGGTTTGATAGCTCAAGTTCTGGACCGATCCCCCAATTTAGTGTGGCAGTGAATTATTTTCTTTGTTGTTACAATTTGAATTGCACTTCCTTTTATGTGTGCATATTGAATGATTGATAGTTTTCAGGAGGGTTGTGAGAGTGGTTGAATGACAAAGTAACTTATTGTGTAACTTCTATTCGCATTGAATCTATGTGGAGTGTGTAACAACTTTATTGATTGTTGAGAGTGAGTGTATGCAACGACTCTGGGTTGAAATTATTTTATTCTAGTTATCATCTACCTTAGCATATACTTTGCACGACAACCTTGTAAAAATTAAAGCCTACCGGGATCAATAATAAATGTGAGAGCAGGTCAACCAACATTAAAATGAAATCAATATAAAAATAATGAAGTTAACAAATTTTCTTATTTAAATCATTGTGAGATACAAGCATTAATATGTTATTAACTCTTATGTTCACGAATATATGTTGATACAAAATGAATGGAAGAGGCATTCAAGTAAACCTAGTTTTTTTTGCCATCAATTCATACCATATCTTGAACACTTTAATGATATTGCAATAGGTAATGTGTATTGACACAAATAATAATGAAGCATTTCAAAGTTTAGGTTGTAAGAATCATCATTTTTTAAACACATATTACAAATAATTCTGAAAATTTAGAAGTCTTGGTCATTGACATAATTGCTTGCAATAATGTCATCTAGTGTATCATTGTCAATGTCCATATGATTTTTTTAGTAGTTAATATTATCATCATACTCATCTTGACTTGCATCATCTTCATCATCATTGAAATCTGAGTGTAGACCATCCATATTGTTACCAAATGTATTTGGATCATCATTTTCTATACCATCCATATTGTTGTCTTCCGTAACATCATGTAACTCTATATTAATGTTGTCTTCTTCTGCCTGAACATAACCATCTTCAGCATCATCATGGATGTCAATTTCTCCGATGTTATCTAATCCCTCTCTCTCATTTTGTTGGCCATCATTGTTTTGATCAGTATCCACTAATGCATCATCAAATACATGATTTAATCTTGGATCATAATGTATGACAAATATCCATTTCAGGTCCAAAATATCTTAGACGTACATACATATATTAAACGTATGTTATAACAATTTTATTCATTAATAAAAACATGTATATATTTGCAAGAAACAATGTATTAATAGATTATTGATCACTATCGCTTCTAATTATTTGAGTTAAAGAAATACCTGCTCACAATGAACTGGTAGAACATAAGGCTCCTTATCCTCCATTAGGAACTTTGAGGAATCTATAGAAAACAATCCACTATAGGTATCATGTCTTCGTGTCCTCGCAAATGCTGCATACCATCTACACTTAAAAGAGCAGTAATACAACTCAATAATTTCTTGTATTTTCCCAACATATTGTAGATTCCCTTCAATAATATTCTTATCTTTTGAGCTTGATTGATTGGATTGCTTGAAGTCAACCATGATGCCATAATCGAAGGAACATATCTTTACATCTAAATATTCTACACAAGAATGTCGACCATATGCCCACATTGTTGGATATTTCCTTTCCCGTGAAAGACCATTTATTTCGGTTAAAAGAAATATAATGATGAATATTAAAACAATTAATAGTATCAAAACTATAAGGAAACAACATTCCGTAAAATTCCAAATGTACCTTTCTTTCATATCCTCCAGACATGTTAATTTCATCTTTTGTTATGTTTGAATCTATACCTACATCTTCTATTTTATTTTGAATTTGTTCAATGACCTATTCTAGTGTGCAATCTTTGGCCCATTCCCCTTGCAGATCAATAGGAAATGGGGAATTTCTTGGGTTCAATCTCTTAAATTGTCCCCTTGCTTCTAACACTTCTTCTCTCTTTTTACCATAGAAAGCAATCCATTTGTTCATAAAGTCCATGTGGTACAAAATGAACTCATCAAATATAGCACTTTCAACTACACCTATTACATGTCAACATGATTATTTAAAACTCCAAAGGCCATGTTGTTAATTTGACAAATAAATTACAGAGTAAATTAATGATCGCAATAAAAAAAAACCACAATGATCATAAGTTTACTTACTAATTTCTGCTTGAACACCATTAGATAATGGGTTTTCTCCATCAATAACATCAAATGCTCGTCCTTCATCCCAGAACCGTGGCCCATCTTCGAGATCCTTGCCAACGAATTCAAATAGGAAGAAAAATGCTTCATTCAATACATACCCTTCAACTGTGCAACCCTCTGGATGTGCCTTTTTTAGACATATCTTTTTAGAGTTTTCATATACCTCTCAAATAAAAACATCCACCTCGTTGATATGACACATGCCAATTCAATGTCATCAACTAGGTGTATAAGTAAATGGACTTGTAGGTCCATGAAACTTCTACGAAGATCCTTCTCAAATACACATACAATTTCTGCAATTTCTTTCTTTCATTGGCACTTCACATTCATGGATCTCCTTGGATGTCACCCACCTAATATAAGAATATTAAATTAGTATGAACCTTTAGGCAAAAATTAAAATGCAATACAATATCTCTATGTCTCTCACACATGAACATTCCATACCGCCTACCTTGCAAATGTTGATAATCGACTTATGGAATTCCTTAAGTCAACGGTAAGACATAGATCCCCCCTAATTGCCAATGGAATGATATGTCGTCAAACACAATTATCAAAGATCATCATTAGTTATTTTTTTCAAACAATATAATATTAGAATATATTTAGTACCTAATCAATTTTATTTTTTTTAACAATTTTTTTGTTGTTGTTGATAATTTCTACTCCCAATATGGTGACATGACACAACTCTTATAAATCTTAAATGAGGATTATGAAAACTAATGGATTGCTTTTTATTTTTTTCATATATTCATTTAGCTTAATTCAAAACTTTCATCCATAATTTAAACCACCAAATATTTGTATTTTTGTATATTTAAAAAAAAAAATCGTTGACCCTATATGTTAGAGAATATTCTATTTTCAAATTTTGATTTTTAAATCTTCTAAATGAGCTCAATATATATTATAATAATTAGTATAAGTTAACTTATGGAAGAGGTATTTTCAACGCCACCATCCACCCTATAAAGGAGTAAAGAGTGAGTGGTTGGATCGAAAATGTTTGTGTCACGTGTATACATAATCACTAAGCAATGCAACCTTTAAAGGTGAAAATGTGTGTATGTATCTATAAATAGTGGATTGTTACATTATGATTCATTGCCTATTAAAATAAAATTAGAAAGTTTGAAATCATACCAAATTCATTAGTGGGCTAGGAAAATATGACATAAAACACCCTTCATTGCAGGGTCAAAACACCATTTAAACGGCTTCACATCAACCAAAATTTCAGCTTATCCCATGTGCATATGCACATTGCACATCCAGTATTGGTATTTAACTAGCACAACCAAATTAAAAAATGTGGTTGATAAACGTTGATAGGCGTATATTAAGCACATTTATTAATATTTATGTCAACCGCATTTAATAATAATAATAATAATTATTATTATTATCATCATCATCCCATGTGCATATGCACATTGCACATCCAATATTGGTATTTAGTAAACCTTGTAAAAAATGACAATAACATGGAAGCCTCCTACTTCAACATTACATCAAAATTACAATGGATAAACATATCATGTATCCCAACTATTCAACCAAAACAATGTAGTACATTCACTATATTTCCATTATGATACTCACCAATGGCAAATCGAGGGAGATTTGAAGTTCTTTGCAGAGTTGGAGCATATCCTCTTTGGAGCAATGCGTTGAGGCTACGAAAGAAAATAACTAATTGATTGGATCTTTGTTGATGTTGGATAGAGATATTGACAAACCTCTCCTCCCCTGTTGTGAATTTCAATAACAATAAAAAAATGATTTGTGGGTGTGTTTCGACCTCTAACAGTGACGAAATCAATTGTGCATCTCATTCACCTCCTACTAAAGATGAAAATCAAACCCCTATCCATCCATTTTGCACTACTTTTTTTTAAAGCGGTTAGAGGGAAGGGAGCAAAACATAGGGAGCAAAGAGAAGGGATTTTCCACAGTGTGGAGGAAAAAAAATCGCCCCAGGATGCCAAAAAATGTCAAGCAACAGTAGAGGGAAACGAGAAAAGGGATCTAATTCTTGCGAGAATGAGGTATTTCATACTCAATTTATAGATTTACATATGTTTCCATTGTTTGTTTGAATTGTATTTTTAGTTTTTAGTTTCAAAATTATAAAAGAAGAAATTAGGGTTTATTTTTTTATTTCTAATTCTAAAAAAAAAATTGTACATATATAGGGACATGACAATGAGAAACTGAAAGAGGCAATGACTTCTATATAAGGAGTAGAAGCAGTGAATAAACTAGAAGGTATGGACTTATCCATGTTGTCCAAATACGTGGAAGAACACACTATAGGCACTGAAATAAAATACATTAAAGGCACTAAAATAAACCAACCAAAGCAACCCTATCAAAGGGAATTAGTTGATTCCCCATTAACTCTTGGATCGAGTAAAAGACCTAGGAAAAAATCAATCACAATAATCTCAAATAATGTGGAACAAAGGAAAAAAGACATCCAATGTCCCACCCACTACTGGGACACAGATTCCTTCCACTACCAGTACAGGTACTTATGCATCTTACATTGGTACATATGAAACTGAGGTATAATATGATGTTGGCTATAGGGAAATTAGAATGACAGATATCAGGAAAGTGTTTAATCGTAGGTTGAAGGACTCATGCCTTCAACGCTTCAAATAACAACTACATATTCCATTATTGAAGCTACCCATGAACATTCAAAAGGCAATCATCTATGATATGCAAACTAAATTTGGGATAGGTTGGTTGTTATGGTCTAACCCTAACCCCTTTATTTATGTAATAGGGTCGAGTCAAAGTTATAGTTAGTTGAAGAGTCAATAAAGCCCGTATTAATAATTTTAAGTGGTTGACCCGCATTGAAGAAAGGGACCACAGTTAGTTGCAAATGGGTCATGGTATTAGATAGATGGTATTGAGAGAACCATGGTACTGAACCATGGTATTGCATGTATGAATCCTATATAAAGGATAGAAACTCCCAATTTAGGAGCATCGTGTCTTATTTTGTAATTGAGCTCTGCTCTGCTGGAGGTTGCCCCCTCGAAGAGGTAAGTGAACATTGCTTTCATCTCTGAATAATAAAATACTTGTTGTTTTTCTCATATTGTTCTATGTTCTGGGTTGTATTTCTTCATATGTTTGGTATTCTGGCATCTTCTCGCAGGTCAAGAGCATAAAAAGTGGTATCAAAGCTCTTTCGAGGGCTGATGGTATCTCCATGTTTGGGCATAGTATTTTTTTTAGGCTAGAGACGTGTTCCAGCATCTTTAAAGCACGAGTTCTGTCATTGAGCGCATAAACCTGCGGATTTGGGGAGGCATGCATGCAGAAAATACAAGAGGTGGTCACGCTTGTTGGACTCCCTTGTAACCCCTGTGGGTACCCCTTCGAGCAGTAGTGCATTAGACAGAACCGTGCACGGACTATCTTCCATGTACCCTCGGGGTATATCGGAAGCCCCCCTAGGCTCATCTGAAACCTCGCCTTAGATAAATCGTCAGTCGTCTTCCTGCTACAGTACACCAAGAACATCACTCAGGGAGATTACTCATGGGTACAATAAGGTAGTTGGGTAGTACAACTAAGGGTACAGTTCATCCTTCTTAGTTGTTGCCCTGAAATATTGGGCCGAGTACTATTGTTGGACCCTTATGCATATTGCGATTTGTAGCACCTGACACTCCTTGAGACCATAGTTCCCTCGCCTCTCTGAAGATCGCCCATTATCTTCTTTGCCATATCAAATCTAGCAGTTGGGGTTCTGTTGCCGCCGCAATAATTAGATCCACCAGTTGAGGTTCTATCACCACAATACCATTCAGATCTAGCAGCTGGGGTTTTATCGCAGTCGGAGTCCAACTCACATTCAGCAGTTGGGGGTTTCACAGGCAGATCTAACCATTTGTGCAGTGAGGCTTTTGGATCCTATACCCTGGGGTGATTCTCCCAAGGCATTGGGCAGGATTAAGTTTTCTGGAAATTGGCCATTGCGGTATTGATAAGCAGGGAGTAAAACTCCATTCAGAGTAAACAAAAAAAAAAATTGAGGCCTTCTCGGTACGCTTATAAGAGACTTAGCCCATAAGAATCAGGACGACAAGCTGATTGTGGTGGTACCATTCACTTTTTATATTCCAATGTTGCCTGTAGAAAGCTATAATGAAGCCATCTGGCCTTGGGGCCTTGCCTGGATGTAGGCTCCAGATGGCTGCCACTACTTCCTCTTCTGGTATATCTTTACATATTTCTGAATTTTTCTCTTCTTTAATTTTTTTTTTTTTTTGGGTGTGTTGTAGGAAGCTTTCATAATCTACTACATCTTCACTAGCTGAAAGGAGCTTTTTGAAGTGTTTATGGGCTGCTTTTTTCAGTTCTCTGCTCCTTTGACCTCTTGTCCGTCAACTTGAATTTTGTCTATCTAATTTCTTGCTCTTCTTATTTTCGTGGTGTTGTGGAAAAAGGTTGTATTTTTTGCCCTTGCATTGAGCCAAAGGCTTCTAGATTTCAGTCTTGCCTCTTCTTCCTCTTTCCTATTTTCCTTGTATATTTCCCAAAAAATCTCCTTCTCTCTTAGATAATCTTGTTTGTCCTCCTCTCTATTTTCTTTTTGCAGTTTGCATGTTGTCCATTTTATTTTTCAGCTCTGTTTTCCTTTTCTTTTTTGGATTTCATTTGCTCTTGCCCATTCCTTAAGCCTAGTTCTCAAATTTTTTAACTTTATTTCCCAAACATATTTGGGTGATCCAGTGATTATTGGTGCCCATGCTTCTTTGATTTGATTCCTAAATTCTTCGTTGTTGTCCAAAATTGTTGTATCTAAATGGTAGAGGTCCTTGATTTTCCATTTTGCCCATAATTATTGCCACCGGCTTGTGATCAGAGGCCATGGTGTGAAGAATTTTTTATTTTATTGAGTTGTAACCTACTGCTATGTTTTATTGGATCAGTATTTTGTCCAATCTTTCCTTTATGTTATTTTTTCCCACTCTTTTGTTGCTCCAAGTATATTTTCCATTGCTTGGGGGGATATCCATTAGTTTGTGATGCTCCATTATTGTTTCCAAAGCATCCCTGAATGGGTCTGAATGATATATCCCTCTAAACTTCTCTTCTATACTTTAACCAGATTTAGATCCCCTCCGAGGATTATTTTTCCATTTTGTATTTCATTTAGTTTCCTTTAGGGTGTTCCAACATTTCTCTTTTTCCCTGTAGTGATTAGGGGCATATATATTGATGAAGTTGTACTGTTCTTTTGTGCTTGTTTGCTTTAAATCTATTTGAATCTAGTGATGTTCCTTTTTTTATTGTATCATTTCCCAATATCCTTTTTTCCATATCGTCCAGATTCCTCTTGAAGCTCCTGTACCCTGTATTGCTTCCCCTTCATAATTTTTTAGTTTTTTAATTCTTTTTTTAGTTTCTTGACTATTTGTTTTGGTCTCCTGAATCATGAAAATGTCTAGATTTTCTTTCGCCAAAATGTCCCTTGCGGCATTTTCTTTAAAGGATGATCCCAATCCTCGACAATTCCAGGAGACCACAATCATTACTTATTTTTTGGGTGATGTACGGGACCTTTCCCTCTCTACTGGCTTTTGTCATTGTTTCCAAAGATTTTTCCCAAAAAAGAATCCATTGGTTGCTGCGTACCTAGAGCCATTTCCTTTGTTGCAGCTTCATTCCTCAGTTGTTTGTTGGACTTCCTTCCTGCTTTTTTTTTATGTTCAAAGGTTTCAATGGATTCCTTTGACTGATTTCTTGTTATAATTTTGTCAACATATGGAGGGGGCGGGGAACAGATGGTTGTATGAGGAGGAGATATGGAGGAGTTAAGAGGTTGAGGATGGGATCTGGGGGAAGGAGGGGTTGTGGGATCTTCAAATGGGCCAAAAGGATTTAGATTAATGAGGGAAGAGGGGATGCCTGCTTTTGGAGATTATGGGAGAGGGTTAAGGGGGAAAGGGGCAACAATGAGGAGGAATGGGGTTGTTTATTGGATGTCTTCTTCCATTTAGCCTGCTCCCATTTGTTTTCTAAATCTTCTACATTTTCACTTTCATTTTCTTTTTTTTGGAAAATCTATTAGAAAAATGGCCATATTCGTGACATACCTTACATTTGAAAGGAATTTGCTCGTAATCTAACTATTGAATGTGCTCCCACTGGTCCACTTTGATCTTGATTGCCTTTGGAAGCCCTTCTCCTAGATCCACTTCTACATAGATTCTGGCGCATGCATGCATATTCTCCTTTGGTTCAAACCTATCTATGTATTCTCCAATAGCATTTCCGATGGCCTTTACTGAATCATCTCCCCAGCAGTGGAGGGGGAAGTGTGGTAGCCTGACCCATACTAGAGCAGTGTTGGGCACATCCATTTCCGGATCAAAATCTGGTGTCCATCTGTTTAAATACAGTCCACTTGTATCCATGAAATATGGGTTGTTCCTAAATATCAGATCATGATCCTCCTTGGTTTCAAATTGAAAGGTGTAGTATTCTCTTCCACAAAATTTTATTGATATTTTCCCATTTATCGACGCAGTCCAGTTCCTTTCAACCCATTTATGAAGGGTCTTGGGTGAGGGCCATAACCTAGTAAACTACCCAACTAATCCACATTCAGCAAGGGATAACGCTGCTCTATGAGGGAGAGCAGGAGGGAGGGAGATTTCAGGGATGTCTTCCAATATTTTAACAAACTTAGATATTGATGGTCGATTTTTGGGTGGACCCATTACATAGATGAGGGAAGTGAAGGCTTTTGCAGTTTCTTTCGTTTCCTGTTGACGATCTGAAAGAGGGTCTCCATCCTCTAAAGGATCCATTAGGTCCAGGGCCTCAGCAACAGGAGGCCGCTGAGGGGCAGCTGTGAACTAGGCGTCTCTGATCTAGGTTTGGCTGCATAGCTCAGCGCACAGCAACGACAACGATTGAATTACAACAAGCCTATTAGTGCATGGCACATACATGCAATCTCATAGAGTCTTAGTACCTAATCAAATTTACCAATAAATGTTAAATGATAATATATAATACCTTCATAAAATTATGAAATTCATGCATTTTAAATCCTATGATATGTCCATAAATTGTAAAAGCTTTATTTAATGATGACCCATAGCCAGTAGGTGTCCTTATTGAACGTATGACATTTTTTAGTTGGTCTAGCTCTTTCTTTTTCCAAATTCATGGAGCTTATGCATATTTTTCATTTTCCCTATTTGGCCACAATGTTTTCTATCAAATTTGGTACGTGAAAGTACATTATGTCTCATCGAAGACAAGGTGTCCTTCTCTTTGCCTGCTATATATCGAAAAGTTAAATCTATGACATTTTTTAAGATGTGCATGGAATGTAATAGGTGAGATATTAATAGATCCCTCCAATATGGGAGCTCATAAAATATGGATTTCCTTTTCATCCCTTCTGGCATCTTAATTACAACTTGTTCTGGTTCTTCAATAGAATCACTCCCATCAAAAAAATCATGCCAAGATTTCAATTCAGCATCTTCATACTTCTTAAGCCAATTAGTTGGACATATAATAATAGGAGGGCCTCTATTTTCAACTTTTCCATCAAATTGATTCTTATGGCAGTTTCTAAACCTATGATATGGTGGTAGAAAAACAATGTTGTTTGCATAAATAAATTTACGAAGATCTTTGGAATACCACCCCTGAAATTGTTCTGCAAATATTGGTCACGTAATATCCCCTTTGTTTGAAGCCATGCAATTCAATAAGGTTAATAACATCAAAATAATAGTACAAAACTAAGTATGAAAGTTGGGATGACAATAAACTATGAGTTTAAATAGGTAAAAAACAATTATCTTACTGAAACAACAACCAAGTCGTGGGAAATAATGGATAGTCCAAAATAGCACACCATGCAACATCAAGGACCTATTTAATGGAGGACGTGATATGCCATACATTCTTATGCCTTTCCATAGCAGTTGCATCTCATCAATAAAAGGCGCAAGATAAACATCCATGTTTTTAACTTGATGTTTTCCTGGAACAATGAGAGTCAGTATAAGGTGCTCCTTTCTAACACTCATCCATTGGGGAATATTGTATACTATCAATATGATTGTCCAAACACTATAATTTGAACTCATTAAAGAGAATGGGCATACTCCATCAATTTCAAGATCAAAATTAATACTACGCGGTTCATCTTTGAATTTTGTTAGCCATTTTTCCTCTGTGTTTCAATGCTTTGGAATCGGCCAAAATTTGCATGAATCCATCTTTACTCCTATTCTTTGCAGGCCAGTCTATCAATTGTGCAAGTGACTGGAAATGACACATTCATTGAATTAAAGGTATAATTGCCATGTGACATAGAAAATTCTTTGGAACTATAGGACCTTGTACATTTGTACAATATCTCTTCTCTTTGCATATACAGAATTCTAACTTATCTTGATATTCATCTCTGTATAAAATGGAATCATCTTTACATGAATGGTTTTTTTTATATTCAATCCCCAACTCAACCAAAAATTGACGTGCCTCTCTACAAGTCGATGGTAACAGATTATCTTCAGGGAATATTTTAGTTTTTAGTGCCCTGTAAGATTGCCAAAGATTAGATTAATTGAATGTTTGACTTATCATGAACATTTTTGTTATGCCAATCTATATTATGACTATCAATATACAATAAATAGTTTTAAAATCTCCTTAAATAAATATAAACGAAGTTGATGAATGTTTATGAATTACATAGACCAATTGACAATGCATTGTAAGAAATATATTTCAACTCACTTTAATAGGGTGGTGAATCCTTGTTGGCTAGATAAATCGTTCTTGCGGACAAGACCGATCTCCCTAGTATCAACTGATATCTAGCAACAAGCAGGACAAGCAAATCTATCTTTCTCTAAACATATTGCAATTCATTAATAAAAACTAAAGAGGTGTTTTAGACCCTACCTTAAGTCCAACGCTAGTTTTTGGTAGCCATGCTCCAACAGCTTCAAAGAGTTTCCTTTTAATAACCTGCAATCACAAACAATCACACATCAAATAACACCTGCATAGCTAATATAATAAATCATGTTCATCATGGTGATCAAGAATCCATGAAAATAAAACTAAGAAACAGCTTATTGAGAAAAATAAACTTGATTGTATTAACTTTGAAATAGAAGAACTTTACAACCTTGGTGCCTTGATGCTGTACAAGCTCTTCCCAGGGTCCAAACAGGAATCTTCTCTACTTTGACAAGCCTCACTCTCTTCCAAATGAGATCACAAGGTATGTAATCTCTCCTCTCAAAAGCTCAATTAGGAAGACTAAGTTCCAGCAGCATTTACCTTAAAAAAAATTCAGCTTTCAACCTTCCACGTAACCAGCCCAATGCTTCATTTTATAGTGCAAAGGAAGGAGGTTATAGGTCCACCATTGAAGGGATAGAGTCCTCCTTCAAAGGGATAAGCTCCTCACATCAAGGGGTTAGCTCCTTAAGGTATGGGATGCATGAACCCTCAAGAAGCGAACTTGCCAGCTCAAGATTCCCTCTAGAAGCTTCCAGAAATGACTCAAAGTGAGTTTTTAAGAATGTACTTGCGCCCTTTTAACTTTTACAGGGGTTCGCACCATAACACAGATACAGAGCGGTCAAGTGCGCAGGGGACATGACCAATAGGTGTGGTACTGCAAGTAATGCTAAGAGAAAGTGTGAAACCAGAGTTTTAGAGATTTTTAAGGTCTTTCTCTTATTTTCAAGGCTTGATATGAAGAACTGAGGCTTAAGACATGTAAAGGAGGTAAGTATGAGTGGTGATAGACTCATATTGATTGCAGAATGTCAAAGTGACAATTTTTGTGGAACAGATTGCCCCCTAAAGTGCGAAGTCTGTAATAAATGAGGATGGTTTTTGTCATCTAAGAAGAGTGAAGTACTTTATCATTTCAAAGATCTTCATGTGGATACCCTGGTCGGAACCTGTAAAAACATTCAATGCAATATATATATATATATATATATATATATAT